>NESQ01000207.1:0-163296 GCA_003070745.1 Tuber borchii | reverse complement strand
ACTTTCAAGGTGTGTTGTGTGGCCTGTTTGTAATTCAAAGGCCAACTGTTCGGGTCGGTCTCACCTTCCCCTGAGCAGGATTGTACTAGTACTCGTACTTGAATGACGTTCTGCGGCTCAAAACTCCCTTTTCACATTAGCTTTCAGACTAAATCCAGGTAGGGCGTTCTAGGTCCTGCGGGCATGAACATGAACGACGGCCCAGGGCCACGACAGACTCCTACAAATCTCGAGAAGACCTTACTTAACACATATCTACGATTACTTTTTAAAAATGATAAGCAACGTGAATTATACCCTAAACCTCAGGTGTGCTTTATTCGGCGTATGCAGACTTTGAGAGGGCCAAACCTAATGGCAAGCGCTCATCTACCATACCCTAATATTCCTTATCCGAACCCACACAAGAAAGCAGGGTAGTCACAAGCCTGCCTATTACATCGTTGTACCTTAAAGCACTCTTGAAAAGCTTGTTCATGTTTGTTCAACCCACCTTTTCAAGTGTACAAGCTTACCTTGTTACATGTTTGCCTCACGGCAACTGTACATCTGTACTTTTTTGTACAGGCACAGAAGGACGTTCTACGTTCAAGTTGAGACGTTTAACAGTCTCTTTCAAACTGGTCTGAGTTGTTAGAACTCTTGATACTACGACAAACAGCTTGAATAGTACGCTCTTCCTTATATAAACCTCCTCGCTACCCCGCGATTTTCCTTCTCCACTCCTTCATTACCTTCTAATCAATCTACAGCTTCTCATCGTCCTTTTTAGTCCTCCAAAACAACTTTTCCCTTCACAACGATACGTTATATATAAACGAGAACTGTTTTCCGCGATCATACAGTCTCACTCACATTTCACACCAACTATACCGGTAAGTCTCGTCCGCAGTTCCTAACGTCCGAAATGAGCCGTTCTCAGGCCTTTCGTAGGCTATACTGATTGATATCCATAGAATACCGGTAACTTACTCTTAATTGAAGCGAAGCTTTTCGATCGCTTCTACCTCCTAAAAGTAAGTTTGTGCCACAATTCGTCCCTTTTCTTCCTTCCTCGGCCTCCTAGAGATACCAACCCGAGGCCTGGTCTTTCTCACTTCCTTCTGGGGCACGATGAAGCGCTGCGTAAGTTCTTGAATGAACTTGTGCACGGCTCGTACGAGCTCTTCTAAAGCCTTAATGTGAAACGATAGCTGACCACTATTCTCTAGATACACTAGCGGCTCCCCGTTTTCGCTTGCTATCCCCCCTATAGTTAGTCTTCTGTTTGTCTCATTTGTACCTTTCCCAAGATGGAATGATTACTGATCGCTATTGCTAGATTTCTTTGGGATTTCCCGTCTTCTTCTGCACGCCAAGAACATCCTCGCCGAATTCAGGTTAGTCTTCTGTGCGTCCCATTTAGTCTTTTTTACAGAGAATCTAATTGGTTAATAGCATGCCTCCGATTCGTGGTCGTGGTCGTGTCACCACTGCCATCTTCCGGACCGAGCTCAACCTCACTGGTGAGGGACGAACCGTGGAAGGGAGGAGATACCGCGCCGTTCGCACATACATTCTCCAGAAGTGCAACGAGAGGAATATCACCTCTCGCACGCAGGCCGGTGACACTTTGTGGAACGAAGTTAGGACGGAGACCGTCGCACACATTGCCCTCAGAGGCTTCCGAGCCAAATTCAACTCCCCCCGGAACGGCCAACATCGGGCCTTCCACGTTGCTCTGGATGCTCTCATCATGGACGTCCTGAAGAAGGCAGCTGAGTCTCGTAGGAATGCCAGACTTAATTCCGATGCCGAGGAAGAGGGGGGAGATGGGGGCGCTGGCGGTGCATCTGGATCCGGATCGAGAGACGAAAGGGCCGTTGCTCGTCCCCAACCGACCGTTCACGAGGAGAAACCGGTACGAATAATATTCATTTCGACCACAGGTGCCGAGCCTGGGCAGGCTCGCCAGCTCCCATGGATAAACCGTGGTAATAACGCTATGCCAAACAAGAGTTGGCTGGCGGTTCTCAGGCACTACACTTTACAGGAGCTCGGCGAAGCTGCCTGTCAGTACGTAGAGGACGGCGAGCATCCCCGGCAGTTCATTGGAATTCTCCGCGACATTCAAGGCCTGAATGTCACTCCCGATGGCGCCGACCAGATCGAGTTGATCGACGACGATCAGGTCAATGCCTGGCTTCGTCTCTCCCAGTGCTCCACCCTTACTGTCGCCTGCTTCCTCCACCGAGCAGCTGTTGCCCCTCCTGATGGTGGGGACCCTGTTCGTCCTAATACACCTCTTGTTGGGCACAGCCGGAACTATCTCTTCCCCGGCCAATTCGACGTCGCCGAGTTCTACACTGAGCCAGAATCTGACTCTGATGAGGAGGACGATGTGGAGCGCCATGCAAGGCGTAGAAGGGCCTTTCCTAGGTCCCACAACGGCTGGCAGAGGAGAATTCTGAGCAATGATCGTAGGGTTGTTAGGTTCCAGACCCACTCCCGGGAACTGATTTCGCGCGCTCGAGTGAGACAGGGGCCGGCGTATATGAGCCGATATGCAGGACAAGATGTCCCAATGGTGGCTCTTCCCCCGGGGATCCCACCTCCCGGGTGTGAGGTGTCAGTACATGACGCTATTGAGGAAGGCGCTGATGATAACGGTGGGGGTAATGGGGGCGATGGGGGTGGGGGTGATGGGGGCAATGGGGGCAATGGGGGCAATGCCTAGGGTTTGTTTGCGCCGGGCAGCGTCTTCTTTAGGCTTTTGGGTGGTTTTTTCTTTTGTTTCACTGGCTTTCTTAGGTTTTGCTTTCATTTCTATCCATGGGTTCGGCGCCGGGGGGGGTTGGGGCTTGTTTGTGCCGGGTAGTGTCTTCTTGGGTCTTTCGGGTGGGCTCTCTTTGGTTTCACGGGTTTTTCTTACTTTGTTTTGCTCTCGTTTCTATCCATTTGTTGGGTTTTCTGGGACTCGTTTTGTGCCGGGCTGCGTCTTCTTTGAGCCTTTGGGTAATTGTTCTTTGGTTTTACGGGCTTTGCTTCTTTGGCTTTGCTTCTATCTATTAATCGTTGTCTTAATCCTGCTTGCGCTGTCATCCGGCTTTCCTATATTTTACCCGGTAGTCTTAGATTTTATTGTTTTTAGCAGTCTTTTTATTTTTAGAATTAGTTGAGTGCAATAGAAAGCTTTTCTGGGACGCTAAACGTCCCTTTTATCCTTTATCCTATCCTTGTATGTATAATTCAATCTTTTGAAATGATAAGTTATGTTCATCCTAGCCCCGCATATGAAAGCCTGTCCCGGCAATCCCGAATAGACAGTCTCTATTCGGCTCAGAGCCATCCGTGCACGTAGCCTTTGAGACATTCGGAGGCCAAATGGCTGTAGGATAGTCCGAGCCCATGCCAATGATTCTCACGGACCTTGGGTCATAGCTAGGAGTCCGTGTAGTAACAATAACATAAGCTTGCTCGTCCGCAATACGACGCTGTTCGTCCCCAATACGACGCCGTGAGTTCGATTCCTGTCGGAGCTTTTATCTCTACATCTAATTCCTTTTTCTCCTCTAGTTCTTTCATATAAACGCGCAATCATGAATGGAAATACGAGCAGAGGTCAGTCACACCTTCTGGAGGCCAATGTGAGCTCTCCCAAGACTTAAATATCCCATTCTTGACCAGAGTAGTAGGACTAGCCCCCCGAGCCCAGGCATCATCGTCGAGACCTCCGGTAGCCTTCGCGGATATTTCAACCCCAGGACCGGAAACACAACGACGAGTTCATTTTGAGGAAGAGCAACCTACAGATGTTGACGATGATGATGACATTCCTCCTAGACGTCGCCGATGGGACGAACGAGGTCCTACTGAACCACTCCCGCAGCCACTTCCACGGAGAGTCAGGAGCCGGTTAAGATATGTAAGTAAATCTCATAATTTTTTCAATTGACATGCTTATAAGAAAGAGTACGGAGGATACCCCAACGCCGGTTCTAAATGGCCCTTCACAGGGGGTTCTAAATGGCCCTTCGCAGGGGCTTGCATCACAAGAGCAGGCAGCACAATTACATTCCGGCCATCTCAGAGACGATTCATCACAATTCTCACCCTATATTCCTGATATGCCTGAAGAGGAAGAAATTATGCCGTCCCATTCACGACGTAGTATAGCTGATCCAGACTTTCCAGAGTCTAATATCGGGACCCCTATCACACTATCGGCAAAAAGCAATACATTGCAGGGTGAGGCGAGGATAATCTTTGAGAACGCTGCAAATATGGTCCGGTATCATACGTGGTTTGTTAATCCCTTTGTAAAGCCTGCCGAAAACGATACGCTTCTGGAAGGTTATTGGGTAAAGGCAGCTAGAAAGTTAGGTTGGGGAAATAGGGTAATGGAAAGGCGGGCAATGACTTTTGTAAGTCCTATAATTGACGAAGAACGTCCTATTGGAGACTGATCACGGCTAATTAGATACATTTAGTTGAAATCGAGGCAGTCTAGCGCCAGGTCACATCTAGTTTCAGAGAGCAAGAACATGATTGAGGACCTGTATGACTTCTCGCAAAAACCACCGGCCGAAATAAAGGCGCGAGTTGCCTATTTGCTCGAAAAGGATCGGTTTACATGCCACCCAAGTAAACAACAAGTAAGTAAACTCAGATCGTCCACGGTGAGACGAGATAAGGCTTACCCAGACAGGACTGTGGTTGGCGCTTTTCTGCGCCAGAGATAGCAAAACTCTTGTTTCATAAGTGGTACCGGGGTTCGAGAATGCGAGGGAGGACCGATAAATCATTTCTTAATCGTACTAACGACGTCCTGATATGCCTTACCACGGCATGTCTGTATCATTCTCTGAAGGCTTGGAGTTCCGGATCATTTGTTCAACCTCCAGATTTTTCCGCTCTGACAGCACAAAGTTAGTATTGACTCGTTTAAAGGTTCAAATCCGCCGTTGTAAAGCCTATCGTACTCACTAGAAAATTTAGATGTCTATCTTCGACAGCGTGCTACCTGGCAAAGACTGCCACCAGGAGTGCGAGATAAACTCGTTGAAGATACAAAAAAACGTATTAAGAAAATGATGCGGGAGGGCGGATTGATACCGGATCAGGAGTCTCGTGCCCCACTGGAGGACAGAGAAGCCGCAGGATATTTGGATTTGCAGATTTCAGGCGATGAGGAAAGCGAGGTGGAGGACGATCATTCAGATCCCGAAGCGGGGGAGGCAGTTGAGGCTCCCAAAGAGGAGTTGAATGGGGACGAGTAACGTCCTATTAGGGACTAATGTAGATTTAAATAAAATAAACAAATAAAAGAGGTTATTATTATTATTATTATTATTATTTTGAATATGCCACTTAGAGTGAGACTTCAACCCAGTTTGTGAAAAAAGACATCAGGGGAAAGTCGCTTGGGGCCGAGGGAAAGTCTCAAGAAGCCATGAAGAAGGCAGGAAGGCGAGAACAGTGAAGGAATAAGCCAGGGCAAGGCCACGCATCATTAAATAATGGACGGTTCTCATCGCGAAAGCGACGAATCGCGTCCGCTTAGATATTGTATACACGGAGAAATTATTGGGGGTGGATTAGGTCATGGGGCAATGGCAAGGAGGAAGGGGAGAAATAAGCGAGAATTTGGAAAGCAGAAGAACTACGGGGAACGGTGCATTGCGGACGTTCGGAGTCGCGAAGAGTTTGTCAATAGGAAATTCAGAACAGGATGTTTGGATCAACAAGGGAACAATGCGTGGTGCGAGAGGTAATGCTGGATAAACTATAGGGGAAAGGTCAAAGCTGGAATGGACCAGACAACGGCGTGTTTGGGCTGTCGGGAAGCATGATTCAGTCGTGGGGCAGAAATCCATAACGGAACAATTCCTGGCGCGAGAGGTAATGCCGGATAAACTAAGGTAGAAGAGTCAAGCGCGAATGAACCGTGCAACGGCTCAAAGAGGACGAAGTGCGTCCAGAAAACGTTGCATGTCAACGAAATTACCGACGCAAAAAAAAATGCCCCGCAACCCCGGATTTATTCCGGAGTTATGGGGCATGGACGAGAGATACAACAACTTGAGTTTTATAATTTGGCCCCCCATACCCCCTATCCCTCATGAGGTATGGGGGTCAAATGTGCACTTTTGCTGATGATAATCTTTGAGAACGCTGCAAATATGGTCCAGTATCATACGTAGTTTGTTAATCCCTTTGTAAAGCCTGCCGAAAACGATACTCTTCTGGAAGGTTATTGTGTGAAGGCAGCTAGAAAGTTAGGTTAGGGAAATAGGGTAATGGAAAGGCAGGCAATGACTTTTGTAAGTCCTTTAATTGACGAAGAACGTCCTATTGGAGACTGATCACGGCTAATTAAATACATTTAGTTGAAATCGAGGCAGTTTAGCACCAGGTCACATCTAGTTTCAGAGAGTAAGAATATGATTGAGGACCTGTATGACTTCTCGCAAAGACCACCGGCCGAAATAAAGGCGCGAGTTGCCTATTTGCTCAAAAATAATCGGTTTACATACCACCCAAGTAAACAACAAGTTAGTAAACTCAGATTGTCCCTGGTGAGACGAGATAAGGCTTACCCAGACAGGACTATGGTGGGCACTTTTCTGCGCCAGAGATAGCAAAACTCTTATTTCATAAGTGGTACCACTGTTCGAGAATGCGAGGGAGGACCGATAAATCATTTCTTAATCATACTAACGACATTCGGATATGTCATACTACGGCATGTCTGTATCATTCTCTGAAGGCTTGGAGTTCCGGATCATTTGTTCAACCTCCAGATTTTTCCGCTCTGACAGCACAAAGTTAGTATTGACTCATTTAAAGGTTCAAATCCGCCGTTGTAAAGCCTATCGTACTCACTAGAAAATTTAGATGTCTATCGTCAACAGTGTGCTACCTGGCAAAGACTGCCGCCAAGAGTGCGAGATAAACTCGTTGAAGATACAAAAAAATGTATTACGAAAATGCTGCGTAAGGGTGGATTGATACTGCATCAGGAGTCTCGTGCCCCACTGGAGGACAGAGAAGCCGCAGGATATTTGGATTTGCAGATTTCAGGCGACGAGAAAAGCGAGGAGGAGGACGATTATTCAGATCCTGAAGCGGGGGAGGTAGTTGAGGCTCCCAAAGAGGAGTTGAATGGGGACGTGTAACGTACTATTTGAGACAAATGTAGATTTAAATAAAATAAACAAATAAAAGACCTTATTATTATTATTATTATTATTATTATTTTGAATATGCCACTTAGAGTTAGACTTCAACCCAGTTTGTAAAAAAGACATCAGGGGAAAGTCGCTTGGGGCCGAAGGAAAGTCCCACAGAGCCATGAAGAAGGCAGGAAGGTGAGAACCGTGAAGGAATAAGCCAGCACAAGGCCACGCATTATTAAATATTGGACGGTCCTCATCGCGAAAGCGACGAATAGCGTCCACTTAGATATTGTATATGCGGAGAAATTATTGGGGCTGGATTAGGTCATGGGGCAATGGCAAGGAGGAAGGGGAGAAATAAGCGAGAATTAGGAAAGCAGAAGAACTACGGGGAATGGTGCATTGCGGACGTTTGGAGTCGTGAAGAGTTTGTCAATAGAAAATTCAGAACAGGGTGTTTGGATCAACAAGGGAAAAATATGTGGTGTGAGAGGTATGGCCGGATAAACTATAGGGGAAAGGTCAAAGCTGGAATGGACCAGACAACGCCGTGTTTGGGCTGTTGGAAAGCATGATTGAGTCATGAGGCAGAAATCCTCAACGGAACAATTCCTGGCACGAGAGGTAATGTCGGATGAAATACAGGGGAAAGGGTCAAAGCTGGAATGGACCATACCACAGCGTATTTGGGCTGGCGGGAAGCATGATTGAGTCGTGCGGCAGAAATCTATAACGGAACAATTCCTGGCACGAGAGGTAATGCCGGATAAACTAATGTAAAAGAGTCAAGCGCGAATGGACCGTGCAATGGCCCAAAGAGAACGAACTGCGTCCAGAAAACGTTGCATGACAATGAAATTACTGACGCAAAAAACAAATGCCCCGTAACCCCGCATTTATTCTGGAGTTATGGGGCATGGACGAGAGATACAACAACCTGGGTTTTATAATCTGGCCCCCCATACCCCCTATCTCTCATGAGGTATGGGGGTCAAATGTGAACTTTTGCTGATGTTGACGTGCCGCCCAGACCTTTATAGTCAGAAAGTATTGAAGATTCTGATGATCGGTATAGACGGTAATCGGCTTTTCCGTTCCTTGGAGGTAATGTTTCTATTTCATAAAGACAACAAGAATAGCCAACAATTCCTTGCCATGGATGTTATAGTTCATTTCTGCCAAGTTGAGTTTTCAGGAGTCGAATGCGACCAGGTATAATCGTTTCCCTTGAAACTGTGAGAGGATGCAGCCAAAGGCGTAATAACTTTCATCAGTCTCAACGACCGTATTGCGTTCTGGGTGAAAATGACATAGGATCGGGGCTGTAATGAAGCATCGCTTAAGATATTTGAAGACCTCATGCTGATCTTTTCCTCATACAAAACTCCCTTTTTCTCCCTTTAGCAGATTGGTGATCGGGGTGCAAATCTTTGACAAGTTTTTGATAAATCGTTGATAGAAATTTGCGAATCCGATAAAAATCTGCACATCCTTTAGTGATGTCGGAGGTTTCCAAGCCTTAATTGTCTCTACCTTCTTCTCATTCATCATAACTCCTTCCGTTGTCACAACATATCCAAGAAATCAACTGATTTAACATGAAGTATACTTTTCTCTAATGATACTGCTATCTGGTATTCCTGCAACTACTGTAAGACTTTTCGAACGAGAGAGATATGTTCTGTGAGTGATTTCGAATAAATTAGGATATCGTCTATATAAAAGACGACTCCCTGGTCGAGAAATTCGCGGAGGATTTCATTCAGCATAGTCTGAAAGGTTGCTGGTGCGTTGGCAAGACCAAAGAGCATGACTTTATATTGGTAAAGGCCATATCGAGTTTGACAAGCTGTCTTCCATTCATAGCCTTTACGGATTCTACTCAGATGGAATTCCTCCTTTAGATCCAGTTTCGTGAAGATGCTTGCGTTTTGAACCTGATTACTTAGTTCTGTTATTAAAGGAATTGGATATTTATTGCGGATGGTAACTTTATTAAGTCCTCGGTAGTCTACTACCAACCAAAGTTGACCGTCAGGTTTCGGTACAAAGAGAATAGGTGCTCCCACTGGAGACTTGCTAGGGGTAATTTTCCCTTGTTTCATCATATCGGCGATATACGAATGGAGAGCTTAGAGTTGTATTTTAAACATGGGGTATATAGGATCCCATAGTAGTTGTGTATCAGGTTAGAGGTCAATCGCATGGTCAAAGGTATGACGAGAAGCTAGTTTCTCTGCTATTGAGGGGCAGAATAAATCGAGGTAGTCGTAGTAGCATTCAGGTAGGCGGTCAATATTACTAACTTTCTTGTCGTCCTCTTTTTTGATTCTTCCTATAACTACCGCGTTAGGATCAATAAGAACATCTTCATCCCATTCAACTGAGATTCCTTTGTCTTCTAGTAACAAATGTGACTGACAGCAATCCGCATTAAATGACCAAGTGTCCTGATCTGCGATTCTGCTGATTGGGTATTCCTGATGCCACCATCCAAATAGTATAATCATACCACATTTTCCTGCTGTAGCTATTTTTCAGGAAACGAGGGAGAGGTGATGGTTTTTTCCTATTTTCAGGTAGAGAGGATGAGCATAGTGCGATCCGCCGGAGGAGATAGTTTTACCAGTAAAGCCCTTGATCTGTACTGCATCAGATCGAGATTCGTAAGGTATGAGTAGGTCATGAACGATTTGTTCATTAATAAGGAAAATATTTGATCTGAAGTCTAATAAGACTGGAATTCAATAGCAATTTCTCAGGATATAGATGTGTGGGTGTCCTTCAGAACAGTTGTAATGTAGGGGTTCTTGGACAATGGTGTTTTCCGCTTGCTAGACGGAGTAGGAAATTTCTTGGCTCACTTAAAGGCCATGTCAATTTTGTTGTCATAAGGTGTTTGTGACAACACCCGCATCGTTTCGACCACTTAGGTCTACTCAGACAAACTAAATTTAAACATAATAATTAAAAATTACCTTAATATTTCCGGGCAGCCCACTACAAGCGGTCCATACCTCCTGCCGAGGGGTTCCTGAAAAACATAAAAGAATTTCACAAAGGAGTAGGAAACTTAGACCACTTTTTTTTTTTTTTTTTTTCTTTTTTTTCCTTCTGAGTCTGGGGTTGCATCATTGCTGCCCACATCTTAGGGTATCTTTGCGTAATATAAAAGCGGGCGAGCCCGCTCTTTTTCTACCGCTTCCCTTTTTTTCCAGCTTCCTAAAAAAGTAGTTAGCCGGAGTGCCCTCTATCTCATCCACTTTCCAGTGACCGTCTTTTAGGTCACACAGCCCGGGGGGGGTAGGAAGGAGAGTAATGAGAGTCTATAGTTGATACTCGCCTCAGGAAGTTCCCCATCCTCTCCCCCGGAGTGGGCAGTAATTTTGCAAATAGGGTGTAACTTTTGTATAAAGGTAGTAACTTTTTCGGGTAGAAAATTAAATATAATTTTTTAGTCTGATGGTTTCACAAGCTTTTTCTTTGGTAACTTCAGATACCTTTTTCGATCATATCAATCCTTCGTTGATTCCTGCCTCCTATAAAAATTATATTTTCCTGCTTGCTTCTCAAGATCAAGGTAAGCGCCGCTTCGTTGTCATTCTTAACAAGTCGGTTGGCTCCGATGTCTGCCCACTAAGCCAGGTTGATTCAGACTTATGGACCTAGTGAGACAAATAAGAATTCATAAATCGTTTTACGGCATCTCGGTATCCGATAATTCCCAAACACATGAAGGAGAGGATCGATGAATCTGGTAGACTTTAGAGGTGGGTTTTGGGTGCAAAGGTGGTTGCTGCACAGCTAAGGTTGTTGTTCGCCTTCAGAATGGGGGTTTTGTTTTATCTCGTCCCTTATTGTTTAAAAAGGTTGTTGCCACGACAGCTTGTCTTCTGCACTTCTGCCATTAGTGGTTGACGAGGTGGCAATGAGTGCAATGGTTCTCCTTTTTTTGTTGTACCACTAGTTTATCAGAAATTTCTTTATATGCCTCCTTCTAGTTAGTATGTTCGTCTTTGGAATTATTTTTTACTTGCGTAGGTGTTGACTGAACAGCCTTCCATCTGGAAATTTTTTTTTTTTAACTTTTATCGGTAAACCCATCCAGTCCCTTTTTCGAGTTAAAACCTTTATCATTGTTGACTTCTCATTTTCGCTTAGTCGATACCATTTGTGGAGTGATTATTGATTATTGACATTTTCTGCCATTTGAGAAGTTCCTCCTCTTGTCTTCCAATATCCCGAAGAATCTCTATCCATTCTTTATTATTAGCAAACTTAAGTGAGAAAGACGCCTAAGCATATTCTCAGGAAGTTTACTCTCCACTCTTACCTTCCACACTATTCCAGTAAGGCCTGCTTTGATGTTCAGGTTTTCGAGAAGAAGAAGGTAGGTATTGATTCTGCTCTTGTATGTGACTTTATCCATTTCCTCAAGGGCTCTTCGTTCTTCCTCAATTCCGATATGTCGTTTGGTTATTTCTTATTGGAATCACTTCCACATGAAATAGGCGGGGTCTTGAGCGTAACCACCTAAACCTCCCATGACTTTTTGGTATTTCTCTGAAAAAGGTGTGACCTTGTTGCCCCTTCTTTTACCGAGAGCAAACACAATTCCATGGCTATGATCTTCCCATTGCATAGGATTATGGTCAAAATAATCTTCGCAAGCCGTTAACCCGTTTCGTACGTCCTAGTTGTCTTCTCCCTGAATGAAATAAGAAGGTTCAGTGATCTGCTTTAATGGTTGCTGTGATTCGCTGATACTTCGAAAGAATTCTAGTATAGCTCCATCAGCAAAAAAAAAATCTGTCTTTTGTGCTCCACGGTGAGCCATGTCATTGAGTTTTACGTTTTGGCTAATCGCGAGTGACCCCGGTTAATCATGATGCTTCCGATTGTGTCCCCTAATGATCAGATACTAATCTTAATTTTAGCAAAATATGAGCTATTTTTATCAATATCTCATAGACATTTTA
Source organism: Tuber borchii (assembly GCA_003070745.1). NCBI lineage: Eukaryota > Fungi > Ascomycota > Pezizomycetes > Pezizales > Tuberaceae > Tuber > Tuber borchii. Next base: position 151,160 of record NESQ01000207.1, on the reverse strand, counting down.
CATTACAAAGTTGTATGTTATGAACTCAAATTTCTCAACTTCGGTATGTAAAAAGTCCGTGAGTTCTTAATAGAAATTGCTCATATTTTGCAGAAAACAGAATTAATATCATCTTCTTTAGTCAAACTAACGGGATTTTTAATATCGCAATCATAAGACTCACGATGTGCCAAAACGTAAAACTCAACGACATGAGGCACAGGGGGCAAGCTGTTTTTTTGCTGATGAGTCTAGTACGCGGAGAAATGTCTCTGGGAATAGGCATTTTCCGAGGAGCGCATACCAGCTTGCTGCCCTTTCTGCCTTGGTCGACTTCTCCATCATCATTATCGTCATCAGAGTCGCTTGGGTTTGGGTCTCCACAGTATTACGTGGTGGAGGCGGGAGTGGTGGCAGGTTTATTCCTTCTCTTCCTTCAACTCACTTTTCTTTCTATTGAGAAGTTGATGCTGAGTTTTTTGTTTTGTTGGTAATATTGCATGTTTCCAAGGGGTTTGACTGACCTCGGTAGAAGGGTCCAGGTTCGTCATCTGCCACAACCGAAGTAGCTACTGAATAAGCCATTAATTGGGCTTCAAATTTTCAGACAAGGTTGTCAATTGCGGCCTATGATTTTTTAGCCTGTTGATTTAAGATCGCTTGTACTTTCTTATGATTATTATTGAATTGGGCGGTAGTAATTTTGTCCTGTCCTTTTAACATTTTTGCTGCTTCTATTTTTTGTTTCTCGAGTTCCTTTTTCCATCTAGCCTCTTGCTGATCAAATCGGCGTTTCAGAGAAAACAGTTGTTCAGTCAATTCGAGGTCTCAGCTTTGGGAGTCCTGGTTATCGCCAGCCCTTTGCTCTTGTTGTAGTCTAAAAGCTTTTCAGACTTCTTCTCTTAACCAATCTTGTTCTACTTTCATCGCACTTTGGAGTTATAGTAGGTATTGTCAGTGTTCTGCAAATTATGCTTCGGTAACTTCCTCGTTTCTGGCAAGGTGTCCATCGAATAGTCAGAGGTTGGTATATACTACTCGAATCTCTACCATGAGGCTACTTAAGGCAAGATGTGTTTCATCCTGGCTTTGCTGGATTTCTCCCAGGATGAACTGAAAAGCCTCTGCTAAGTGGGTTTTGAATTCCACATATGGGTTGGGGCGAATTCTGGAAGGTCTTCGTGAACTCGGACTTGATGTTGCAAGGAAATGTGAACCTGTCCCACTCAGGGCAAAGGCCCCGGTAGAGGAGTATCTGAGTTGTTGGTAGATGGTACCGATCCTGTTGGTGTGGAACTGTTGTCACTAGTATCTATTGGATTAGTAGATAGTGGAACAGGAGAGTCTGGTTGTCGTTGATCAGACATGATGAAAGGTACACAATATTGAGGGGAAGCAGCACTTGCTAGTTGCAGAGGGTAGGCTAATGTTTTGCTATACACTGCACTCACTTATTACTGACGGTACTGATATACCCTCTTGGTAATATAATAGTATACGTTTTTATAATGTAAAGTGAAGGACTTGATAGTTGTTAGTGTCAGGAGGTGTTTGCACATTCCTGTTAGAAGAAAATTAGTTAGCAGAGACTTAGTTAGTATAGTTAGCACATATAGCCTGCGAACACTCAGACGCGGAATATAAATATCGAAGTGCCTCCCTAGCTTTACAAACATCATCAAGCAACCAGAGAAGAGATCTTATCAATATAAAAAGTTATTACCTTAGAAAAATATTATTATTCCACTACACTTTTTATCACTCAATTACCTTACAAATAATCTTTGAATTATACTATGAGCCTTCCTAGACAATCTTCATTTAGAAGATACAGGTCTAGTCTGATAATAGATATGATATCAGCTACCCCTAACAGGCACAGGCATTCTACCATCCAACTAAAGGGCAGAAGTGAGAGAGCCCGATACTGGTAGGGGTACAGCCTGGTCCAGCAACTCTTAAGAAAACCTTTAACTCGGAGATGGCTGGCTATCACCGTCGGGTTGCTAGGATCAAGCCTTTTCTCTCAGCCTCTGCAAAAGAGAAATGACTAACATCAGGACAGTACTTCTATGACTAGACTGAAAAGTATTTTTCAACTTTTTATTATTAAATATCTTGATTGTTTAAGAATATAACTAATTAGATATAAAGTAACTGGTCAGATGTTATCTGATCTGATGAGTGTGCTTTTTCGGTGGGTAATATATGCGGAATTACTTAGATTACATAGAAGTTAGGAGAAGAGTATAAAGAAGACTGTTGAGTTTCTCGCTTTGCTCAATAAACTACTAAAGTACTAGGCCAAAAGGATCCGTACGATCGGTGGTTACCGCGCGACACCTCAAAGCACCCCGCTCCGAGAATCAACCACCCCTCAACCACAATGCCTCCATACAAGATAGGCTACCTCACAGAGTTTGAGAAAGGGCAAATAGTTGCTCTGAGAAAAAAAAATCTCTCTGGGAGAAATTGGAGAGCTCTTAAACCATCTAAAGAGTACTATTCAAACTTTCCATAACCGCTTCTAAAAGAGGAGTGATGCAAAAAACTATCCTATATCTGGAAGACCAAAAATTATCGATTCCAGAACCTACTGCCACCTAGTCAGAGAGTCTAAAAAGGCACACTGCCAGACTTTATCAGAATTGTACAATGATGTTGCACCACATTCTTCCCTCCAAACAGTCAAGAGAGCTTTGGCCTCAGTCATATTAAAGAAATGGAGAGCTAGGAAAAGAGCTCTTCTAAAGGATGAGTATGCTATTAAGAGGTTAGCTTGGGCAATGAAGTATAAGGGTTGAATAAAGGAAGACTTTGAAGGAGTCATCTTTAATAATGAATCCTTGGTTGAATAGTCTGAGGATCCTAAGAGTATATGGGTATTCTGAACACCAGAAGAAAAGTAGCACAAAGACTGTATTTATGGGGTTACCAAGGGGCTAGGGGTAATGCTAATAGTTTGGGCTTGTATTTAGGGCAGAAATAAGGGTCCTCTGATTCCTATTTTTGACAAGAGTGTGGATAGATTTGTATATATTGGAGTTTTGGAGGATGGTTTAGTTGATATCTGGCAGGAGGTGGAGAACATAGTTAGGGATCCTATCTTTTAGCAGGATGTTGCAAAGATACATACTGCAAGAGATACCATGGCTTGGTTTGTGGAAAACAACATACAGGTTATGGAATGGCCACCCAATTCTCCTGACCTCAATCTTAATGGGCACTGTTGGAAGAGGATGAAAAAAAGCTACACCAGCGCTTTCCCAACATCCACAAGACCAAGGGAGGCCCAGATACTGTTAGAAAACATCTAGCAGTAGCTCTAAATCAGGTTTTGACTCAGGATATTGAGGGTGATTTTCTGGAAAGATTGTGGGAGTCTATAGCTAGTAGAGTTGCTGCTGTCTTAGATGCAAGAGGATGGTATACCAAGTATTGATTTTTTTGTTTTTTGATTTTACATATAGCTTTTCTTATATCTATTGTATGTCTACACATATTTTCAGTTTATCCTAAGTAGTTGTGGTTGTAGGGGTAATAGATTTATAGTGGTAGTGGGGTTGCCATTGAGTTGCCGTACGGATCTTTTTGTACCCGTACTTTATAATGATATGGGGAGCAATTTATGGAAACTGAAAGGGACAGCTTATTATTTGGGATACACCAAGTTGAGGGCGTATTAATGGTTCTACTTATGTAGAAAATATTCTCTGCCCTCATATATATCCATGGTAGCATGCACTTCACCATACTGGTAATAGGTTTTTTTTTTCTAAAAGCTAATTATTATTTTTCCTATTGCTAATATTATTAAATTAATCTGCAGGTAATACTCCCTCTGGATATGTATACTTCCACTAAGACAACGCACCTGCTCATTATTCTCGCCGAGTCTTACAAGCTATGAAAGAGCTGAGAATAGCTGACTACTTCCTTTTATGGCCCACCTTATCATCAGACATGAGTCCTATTGAGGCTATTTAGTGTTTGCTGAAACAGCATATCTCCCGCTGTAATCTCCGTCCAACTACTATTGCCAACCTCCAAGCCGCTATCTTGGCTGAATGGGATCTTATTACCTCTACTGAGATTACCTGCCATTCAACCTCCATGCCTCACTGGGGTTACTGATCTTGTTGGTGCTAACGGCTGGCATACCTCTTGGTAATATTTCTAAGATTGATTTATATTTTTCTTCAGTACTCTTTTCCTTTGCTTTTGCCATTGCCTCTATCCTGCTCCCATATTATTACTTTTCCACTTACTCCTTTTTTCTTCTATTCTCCTCTTATTCCCCTTGCACTCCTTCTGTTTTCTCCCTACACTTTCCTACCCTAAGTCTATGCCACTCCCCCTTTCCAGTTGCATGTATTTATATATTAGCTCCAGATCTCCCTATTCTTCTTTTTATCACTGTTTTTTTATTTTTATTTTTAGGTATCTCTCATCGTTGAGTCCGAATGGAAAGACCCCAGAGCATCCATTTCCCATTTCGCCATTTCTTATAGTATCAACTTTTTTTACCCACTACTTTTTAGTAATTTTATCCCTATCAGCTTTACTTATTCAAGATTATTCTTATCAAATGTATTCTTACTCCAATTGCACTTGCTAACTCCATTCAACTTCTGTACTTTCTTTTCCTATTCTTGCATACTCTAGACCATCAATAAATACCATACCGTGAGTATATGCCAGTGTACTTAGAAGGGTTAGTAAAAACTGGAAAACTATTTCTACTGATCTCATATAAGTCTCTGTGGAGACAAGGGTTATGTTTTCCAATTTCTAATGGACCCTCCAAGTACTGTAAAAGCTCACGCATGTACAGGAGGCTCGCTTCCTGTTCCGAAAGCAAGAATATAATTTATTGTGTAAACCAGATTCTTGCTTTCTAGGCTGGAAGTGAGAATGTGATTTATCACGTGAATTAGACTCTTGCTTTGATCCTAGAAGCGAGAAAGTGATATACCGCATGAACTACTCATGCTTTTCAGGTTAGAACAGGTCATGTGATTGAACTGAGGCAAGAAATAAGAGGCTTAATGCTCTTATAGTTCAATCACATGACCTGTTCTAACCTGAGAAGTACAAGCAGATTCTCACTTACATTCTTACTCCTTCGGTTACCACCTCAGTTGCCACACATCTATCTTTGATGGCAGACTTTTGTTCCTATATACTGCCATACTTAACAAAGCAGGTAACGAAATTGCGAATCCCAGATAATGAGTGTTAGGCTTATTGGAAGCCCATATATGCAGTACTAGATTCCAGCACACAGATCTCCGGAGCGTACAGACCCTCAAAATATGCGACCCTATTTTTCCTACTCATACTCCTGCGGCCCCGACATTGGGACACTAAGTTGTGTGAGGTACTTGTCGCAGTTGCAATAGTTCTCAGTATTTCCTCCCAAGGGACCGTTCACTATAACACCATGTATGTCACGGCCGTCCGTCCGACTGAATGCTGATCGCAGGATATATGAGAGGACATCCTAGCGAAAATTATGCAAGTTGTTTGGACCAAATTGGTCTACGTCACATAAAGCTATAGGCCCTCAAAGTCAAAGGTGTAAGGGAAACAAAAGTGTGGATGCATAAGCAAAATCACTCCTATAAGTTAGGGGATCCAAACACATATAGTTGAGACTAACGGTCCTACTCAGAACCAGTCAGTAAGGTAGAGGCTTTGCGCGTTAATAGCTATTGGGGCAATTACGAGCAAAAGTCATACCGAAGCCTAATGCATACGCGGTCTGACAAACTCGTAGCATTGAATGGCCTGACGACCTGAGGAGTTGGCCACTTCTTGTATAGTTCGGTGAAGATTATTATTACGCTAGCTGGTTGGGCTGCATATACTCTGCACTCACCTATTATTGACGGTACTAAAGCACCCTCTTGGTGATATGATGGTGTACGTCTTCATAATGATAAAGTGAAGAACCAGATAGTTGTCAGGGTCAGAAGGTGTTCGCACTTTCTTGCTAGAAGGAAATTAGTTAGCAGAGACTTAGTTAGTATGGTTAGCACATGTAGCCCGCAAATACTCAGACACGGAATATAAATATTGAAGTATCTCCCTAGCTTTACAAATATCATCAAGCACCGGAGAAGAGATCTTATCAATATAAAAAGTTATTATCTTAGAAAAATACTATTTATCCCAACACACTTTTTATCAATCAATTACCTTATGAATAATCTTTGGATTATACACACGAGCCTTCCTAAACAAATCTCCGTTTAGAAGATACAGGTCTAGCTTGATAATAGACACGATATCGGCTACCCCTAACAATAAGATCCAGCGGCTATGCTCTTCATTTTAGAAATATGTTGCCTATTAACCAACTCCTCTGTGCAACTACTGTTGGTTTCTAATGTCCTGCAACACTGTTGCCTTTCCAGATATTGTGATCGCCCGATTTCCGCAATCCCTGCTTCGCCACTGCTAGTTTCTATTCTTTAATGACCCCTACGAGTACAGTGGATCCAAACAGGTTTTCACTGTCTACCCAAGATCCAGCAAGTCGTGGAAGGGTTATTCAAGATCAACCAGCCAAACATATCCCTATCTGTCCCGGTTACTATGTCTAGTGTTCTACATGGCATAGCATAACATCTTCGGAGGGGGGAGGAGCCTGGAGGGGGCCCGAGTGCCAAGTAGTGGCGAACCAGTTATATTCTTCAAGGTGGTTAGAAATGCCATGAAAGGCATACTTTCCGTTGATCATTTTCCACATCAGGTCTAGTAACCTGATATACTGCCTGATTTTGCCCAGCAGTACTTGGCACTCGCCCCCCCTCCAGGCTCCTCCCCCTCCGAAGATGTTAAATCTAATGAAATTCTCTATTATGTTCGGGCCAGGATATGTTAACTCGGGGCCAGCGAGACAGGGGCCAGATAGTGTTTTACAAAGACGCATCACGGGCGGAGCATCTCAGCTATGTTAATAATAGCCTTTTATTCCTCCTCTTTCAGAGCAATATACTCGAGTATAATAAATATGATTGACGCTCACGTCAAGCAATTTTGAGGAAATTCCGGGTAGAGGCGATTCCGGGAGGAATTGAGGAAATTTTCAGAAAGGAAGAGAAGCACATCGGGACGAGGTATGCCGCTTCCCGAAAGCTTCAAAACATGCACTGGGTGTGTTTCTAGCAGAGCGTCTGCCTGAATCACTTCGCTCATTCATTATGGCATATTCTGGAACACTCTCGCAGTACCCGGCTATTCCTCGCGGGGAAGAACCATACCCGAGGAGAAATTGGGAAGCGTTTCGGCGAAGCGGTCACCATATCAAGAGGATGTCAGAACATGCCTGAGCATGAGGTTGAGGGAAAGCCTAGACCCGGATGCGATGAATAGACAATCTCAGGGAGGATGTCGTGATGTGTATCCCAGAAACCGTTTCCGAGAGCACGCAGACACTCTGATAAAATTCCATCACAGATTATTTACCGATAATAACGTCCGTCCAGATTCTCCCTAGTTCCCTAAACACTAGCGCGATCCTTGGGGGGATGGCGACGCCACGGGGAAGTGAAAGCCTGAGGAAGAGGACAAATGGCCTGTAGGCTATCACGCTGCGGAAACAGAAACCTGGCCCTCCGATATTAATATCCACAGCGCCCCCCGATACAGACGTTGCTAGGCCGCTACCGGTACTTAGGCTAGTCGTTACTGAAGGGTTTACGGCCTGCTTAACTGGGAAAGAACATCCCACCCACCTTCTAACCTCTTCGACGCAGAGATTTGCTCTACCTACTCGTAACTTACCTAAATTTCCGGTGCGTCAAGAGCCCCACTAATCTTTATTAACCTGGTGCCCTTAGAGTCCTTTCGCCCTCTGCCGGTACTACTAGGGGATTTATAAGGCGAGGGAAGCATAGATAATGCGAAATCACCTGTCCTAACACCTCTCAGTCAATACTATAACTATATCTCACCTCGCATATTGGCACGAGAGGGGCCTAAGGCGGTGGGTGAGTTATGGTACGGGAATTTACCGCGGGGGTAGCTCATCAGGAGGGTTGTTCATCAGGAAGGTTTAGTAGGCTTCTAAGGCAGCATTCTTTAGACTCCACGAAATTGCAATTCCGTTAATACCGGTGGGTTTTTCAGTCGACCTCCATGGGCAACACACCCTAAATAGGCTTACTAAGAACGGGCGATTGGAAATGGCTCAATTTTTGCTGGGCCGTGAAGATATCACACCCAGGGCTGTGCCTATGACCGAACAGCCCTTTCTTGGGCTATCGAGCACAGCACGGCGGAGAAAGAGTGGTCGGCTTTTTGCCTGGGTGGCTTGTACAACCCCCGGAGAGCCTAGGGCTGGCTATGGCCCAGCACTCTCGCGTTATGGGAAATGAGGTATCCTATCATAGTACGAGCTAAAGATGTTTTTGGAGCAGAGAAGTCGGCCTTCAGCAATAGAGGCTAATTACAAAGCGCTACTCTCGTGGGCTGGGTAGGTGGACGTGATGGGATAGTGAAATTATTGGCGGATTGGAAAGATGTTGATCTCTTAGTCAGATATAATTGGGCGAACACCGCTCTTACGGGCTATTGCTTTAGGATACGAGGGGGTGGCAAGGCTGCTTCTGGGGTGGAGGGAGGCTGATCCCGCGACAGCAGACTAGCCACCGGCCAACCGACAGTCCCATAGGTTAGAAGAGGGGAGCATGGCGGGATAGTGTTTCGGTTGTTACTGGAACCTAAAAATGACAATTACCCATGATTGGCCCTTGAAAGTGGGCAGATTTTTTGGCCTGACGAACACAATGATAACCTTCATGACACTCTCGTGGATCATTGCTAGAAGAGTTGGTCGAAGTTTCCTCTACCGCACCGTACCGGCATTTAACGTACCATCGTTTCCCCCTCAGGCCAGCACAAAAGCCGCAACACTATTTATTTAGCGAATACCCCATGCCAAAACCGCAGCCACTCTATGAGGGAGCCAGAAAGAAAGAAACTCGGGGAAAGAGGGATGCGCTGAGTGTTCTATTTCCTGGTATATTAGCAGCGATCACACCACTTCCTCCCGAGCTCCTCTAGTGTTTGAGGATAAAGGCTTTTTTTGTTGCCACCGTTGGATGAGTGGGGCCCACCGGCGCACCAGTCTAAAAACATCCCCTCTAATATCTTCCGTTCTACCAGTTCTAGTGCCTCAAAGTTACGAGTTTAATCATTTACTTGTGTACTCGAGTACAATATTCCTTCTTTTTTCCCCTTGCGCTTCCTGAGCTTTGATGTCACAGCCTACTGTGGCTGTTTTATATAGAGGTTGAGCCCCGGCCTTGTATATAAATCAATAGAAAGGATTTAACTATAAAAAAAAAAAAAACTTCCCCCACCTCTACCGCGTAAATAAATATGCGCCGGTACCCAAGCTCCGATAAGTCACCTCCTCTCGGCTTTTGCAACACATTCTGCACTCCTCCTAGGAATACGGACCAAGCTACCAATCGAGCTTCCGTCCCATCTCCGTCGGACTTTATTCCGTTGATATAAGTTAATAGAAGGTGAAAAGGTACAATATCAATTCAACCCCACATCGGACAATCCATGGACCAGGGATAGTGTCCAAGGTAGCACAACACATGCCAATACCCAGTGATTACTCTTCCCTTCGATGATCCGATGTGCCAACCGCATGGGAGGCGAGAGTACTCGAGTAAGTGAGTTAGTAGAATGCTAGATACCGGTATCTGCCTTCTTCCTTGATCACCACGCGTCGCGATTTCCCTCAGTAGACATCATAGGTCCCGTGTTTCCTCCAATAAACACTTGGTCACAGCACCGGCAGACAAACTTTGAATACGCGCAACAACCATAAAAGCGGATCGAGATATATCCGGGCAGGCAGGCCTCACACCGAAACGGAAGGGCAAAATTGAAATACGGTAGTAGAACATCTATTTATTTCCGCGGGGTGGTTGGTGTCTAGATGGAACTACATAGAAACCTTAATTCTAACAGACAAGCGAGTAACCCGAGTGATCAATTGTGAAGAAGAAGGGGCTAGTAGTCTATACCACATGATCTGAGCGGATAGAAACCTATTTTAACCCCAATGAGCCGACTTATACTTCTGCCGAGACGTTAAGCACGAGAGTTGCGGATCGCTACCATCCTGCGGACCGTGCAGCAAATTGACGGGGTAGCGGGTATCATACCGTATGGTGGCCTTCATCATGAGAGAACAGCGTTGTGCGCAAACGTACGCGTACTGCACGGCGCTTAAGAATCTTGTGGGGAAAAAGAGGTTGGGTGGGTCGATAACATGAGATAACGCAGTCATCAAAAGGAACAAACCAAACATCTATAGGACTCATAATGATTCTTCCTTTGTGTCCTTCTTCTAGCAAACATCGCCAAAGCTATCAACCCCCCCTTTCCGGTGATAACTCCTTGCTCCATACCTCTAAGTTAGTTCACCATTTTGTAAGAACGATTTGGTTCCTTCCTCCTATAGGGAAAGATTTGATTCTTTCCGATGCTTGGGGTGGTGGCCGTACGTTTTTCATTAGGCCAGCAGTGGAAGTGGGGTCAAGGTGTTGTTTTTCCCTGCCGTAGCACAACCTCACCAAATCAGAGAAATACCGGGTCCTCGGGCCTCGCTGAGCTGAAGGATGTCGGGTGGCTGAACGCAATCCTTGTTCATGCTTACCGCACGGCAACATGGGAGAAAGTTAGAAGGCATAGCACTTTCCGTTTCCGTTTACCCGGATGAATGTGGCCGGGTTCACGTTCAAGAAAAACCTCTACCCACGCCGATCTGTCGGAATCTCTCTGGGGCTCTCTGGGGCTCTCTGGGCCCCAACATATTGTACTCGAGTACTGGTGTTAACAATGTCAAGAGTGTTGCACACACAGGGTGTGCTACTATAATTAGGGGCGAGGTTGTGCCGTGCTAATTTCTTTATTGTGCACCCCCGCAAAATTAGGCCCACGCATGCTTCACACCAGCCAGTAGTTAGGAACCGCCCAAAGGGTTATCGGTCCGGTATACTAATGCTCCGAGAAATATTGCTGCTCGTTCAAACCTATAGGAAGGCAGGTGACTCAACGAGCATGCGCTCGAGTACTGTATTGAGTGCTGTGCAAGCCTCGTACTACTCGCCGCATTACCTATACCAACCACGCATAATGCAGTGGCGACTGATAGCAGCCCGCATTTTAGCGCCCCAGCGTAAAACTTATGGCACCAATAGCTACCTGAAAAACACATTCTGGAGGAAGCTTTAGATATCTCCGATCGCAAAGTTGGGAGCTGCCGGACAAGATCACCCCAACCTCCCCGGGAAAAACCCCTCAAAATATCCCGAGAGGCGCTTGAGGCACTTATCGGAAACAGAGTTTCCCACTTAACGCCAGCCTCCTGAGCCACTGGCCCCTCGACGTCCCTAAATGGGGTTCTAGCAAACTACCAGCGTATCATTCGACAGAGAGGGACACTTATTTGTCAGATGGGCCACTCTCTCGGTAGGCTTCTTCACAAAGCGTCCCTTTCGGCTGAGCCAAGTTATTGAATCTCGCAAGCCTGTGGCTCTTTCGACTAGGTGTAGCGTCGGGCTAGCGAATTATATTGGTGTTAATTTGATATACCGGTAGCCCCTCCCCACATTGCAAATAGTATGACGTAACATCCAGGTAGGCTATTGACCTAAACCAAGCAGGGGCTAATGTTGACGATGCTCGAGTGATTGCGTGTGACCTCCAAAGGCAGATCTCCTCTCAGTTGATTGAGATCTGCGCCGACCCCTCAGATTTTGTATCTTGTCTGAGTAAAAATTATTACGCAACAGACTACCCAATTGGCTGTTTGGCCAACTCTCCTCGATAGACCGAACACGTATCGTCTCATGAGGCCTTGTCTCTGCTGCGCTCCTACTGCCATACCGCACGAGTACCTCTATTGGGGCTGGAACATTTCACTCGAGTACTCATATCATACGATCTGCTTGGTAGGATGGCGGTGGACTAACCTTGGGCCGATATCCGGGTATATATCACAAGGAGCACAACGCTCATGCGAGCCATACCTCAACTGTTGGATGAACGAAGAGGATAAACAGGAGGCGGGTCTATGTTGGGGCTAGGTGCCGATAGGTGCCCAAAGGATGTTCTGAGATGCGCGACTTCATCGAGAAACCACTCGCTCTCGCAGTAGGCAGGTGGCTAGCTCAACGTATACTCCTGCGTCTGGTTGATGCTGCTTGTGGACCAAGCAGTTAGCCATAGGTCATGATATGTCACTCGCTTAACGAATGACGAGGAGTACAGCATGTACGGGCGGATGGGGCGCAAATCACCGGTTGTGTTACCAACTTCTGGGCCCCACCACAACAGGGGCTCAACCGAAGAGTATGACAGCGTACGAGTGCAGTGTTGATACTTTCGTGCTTTGTGCGAGTACAGGACGGTAGGGTACCGGTACGAGTACCGGTACTATGCTAGTCCTAGCTTGAAGTCCTAACTTGACGCAAACGGTGGTGCATGACATGGGGCCCCATAAGGAGGAACAAAAGGCTGAAGTTCTTATCGTTCCATCCGAGTCTCATAAATCAAAATGAACAACCAACCAGCTAGGCGGACCAACAGGATTTAATGGGGCTAGCGGCTATTGCGCGGAATACACATCACTCTGCAGATGATATTTCAAGAAGCATGATTTGTTGGCGGGCGTATGAGTGCGTTTAAGGAGGAATCTCAGCTTCCGTTACTCGCACGGTGCGGTAGTATCGTGCAGGCACTGGTTCCGCCAAGAAGGGACCAAAACAAACGAACTCTCGCTTTCTGTTGCCAGGCTCGGGGCTTTGAAGGGTCCAAGCACAGCTCGAAACGAAAACTCGTGATCGGTTCCCCTGGCAACCGTAGAGGGCAGGGTACCATGAGCCCTGCAACAATCACACTACCGGTACTGCACAATAGAGCAGTTAGTTTTAACAATCACCCGCATCGTTCTGTAACTATAAATTTTCAATTCCTTTCATGGATTCTGTGGAGGGAAGGAGAAGAAAAAAAAAGTCCCAACAAATGTCAGTTAATTAATTTCTCAGGTTTCGCCTTGATACTTTGGATGGGGTGGAATTGAAAGAAGTGGCTGGGGAATCCCCGACGTGTCAACCACACAGCTGTTTGGAGTTTTCGCGGTTCAAACAACTTGTTCGGGGTCGTGAAAGGGGGGAGGCTGGTCGAATACCGTGCAACGGTTTTCTTCTGTCTCTCACCGAAAACCGGGATTAAGGGCTCGGCTCCTTCATAGGGTGGGGAGGGGAGGGGAGGGTTGAGTGAAAGGACCAAGTGTGGGGTCTATTGTATTTTCCCTCCTTCTCTCCTTTCTTACTCACTGCACAAGAAAAGACACGATTGTCATACTGTGCGCAGCCTTCCCTTTTACTACTCGCGCATCACATAGCAAGAGGCCCGATCACCCCGTTCTCCACTGGGGCCAACCTTTTCACTGGTAAGTTCGCATGCATTACACTTGATCAGTTACCGGTTGGATTCTCATTCGTAGCACTTCACAGTCTGCTTATACTGTAACTCCTATCGCCCTATCCATTCATCTATCCATTCACCCACTCATCTGTCCATCATCCTTGCCGCCATTGTTTACCTCAATATCCATGGAATAACCCCCATCTCCTTCAACCTCCTTCACCAACTTCAACACATAACGACGTCTTCCCCCGGCATCAGCGACGCGAAGAAAAAATCCTTCAAAATGGGACTCGGCGGTCCACCACTCCCGAAACACAGTTCAAATCCGAAGGACATCCCACCGCCGCCTCCGCCACATAGCTCACAGCCAAAAGACAATCCACCACCTCCACCGCCTCATAAATCTACTCCTTCGCTACCTTCTCCGAATTACGAGGTCTTCATAGTTCCCCAGAATGCCGGTGGCGGAATAGTTTACCTACCGAGCTTGAAAACACATAGGAATTCATTCATTGTAGGAGTGATTAGTACGTTAGTTGTTCAGGGACTTCTAAAGCTTCTTGCTCCCGTGTTTCGGTATTACGCGAGGAGTTTTGGAGGATTAATTATTGGAATCCTACTCGCTGGAACCGGAGGATGGTTCGCTAGTCAGTACTGGAACAACGGTGGTTGGTCTACGAGGAGTGGTGGTGAAGGAGGTAAGGATAGGGGAGAGTACTTTTATAAATCTTCCTCTTCCACCAACACCAAGCAAAGAAGAGCAGGGGGCGAAGGTGCGTCTACATCGGGTGCGTCTACATCGTCGGGCTCTTCCTCCCGTCATCATTCTCGTTCTCGTCCCTCTCCTCCTACCGACTCTACTGCCACAAACACTGCATATAGTGAAGATTATGATAAGTCTTCTGTAGATGGTCAGGAGGAGGAACAGAAATTCACTGCTGCTATTGGTAAGGAGAGGAAGGCTAAAGAAGAGCGTTCGGAAAAAAAGGAAGACACACGCGTGCCCGTGCCCCCGATGCCAATGCCCACTACGAATAATGTCACGCCGCCGCCTTCGCCGCCATTACCTACCCCTAAAACACCGGCAAAGTCGAAGGCGAAGATGGATAGGGAGAGGAGGGAGAAGGTGGAAAGAGAAAAGGATCGAAAAGAAAAAGAAAGGAAGGAGAAGGAGAGAGAGCTGGAGCGGTTAGCGAAGGAAAAGGAAGCTCGGGAGAGGGCAGATAGAGAGAAGGCAGATAGAGAGAAGGCAGAGCGTGAGAAGAGGGAGAGGGAGGAACGAGAAAGGCAGGAGAAGGAACGAAAGGAGAAGGAACGAAAGGAGAAGGAACGAAAGGAGCGAGAAGATTTAAAGCGGCAACAGGAAAAGGAGCGTAAGGAAAAGGCGGAGAAGGAGAGGATTGAAAGAGAGAAACGCGAGAAACGGGAGAAGCTAGAAAGGGAACGGCTAGCTAAGGAAAAGCTCCTGCGGGAAGAGCAAGAACGCAAAGACAAGGAGCAGCAAGAGAAGGAACGGATAGAGCAAGAACGCCTTGACAAAGAACGACGAGAAAAAGAACGTATCGAGAACGAGCGATTACAAAAGGAACGAGTCGAACAGGAACGTCAGGAAAGGGAACAATGGGTTAAAGATCGGCGAGAGAAGATTCGGCTTGAGAAAGAACGGCGAGAGATAGAGCGGCAGCAGCGAGAGACAGAAGAACGCCTCGAGAGGGAACGGATAGAAAACGAACGTCTCGAACGAGAACGACAAGAGCGCGAGAGACTCGAGAAGGAGCGCCTTGAGCGAGAACGCATAGAAAAAGAAAAGCAAGAGAAAGAGCGTCAAGAAAAGATGAAACTCGCCAAAGCCGCCCGGGAAGCTAAGGAGAAGGAGCGTATAGCTAAAGAAGCCGCCGAACGCCTCCGCCGGGAGAGAGAACGGAAAGAACGAGCCAAGCTTGATAAGGCTCAACTCGAGCAGGAACGGGTAGCTAGGGAACGAGAGGAGCAAGATCGTATTGAGAAGGAACGTCTCGAGAAGGAGCGTATCGAACAGGAACGAATAGCCAAAGAGAAGGAGGAGCGGGAACGGCGGGCGAAAGAGGCTACTCATCGGGTACGGGCAGAGAAGGAAAGACTCGCTAGGCAACGGGCCGAAGAAAAGGAGCGGAAGCTGGCCGAGGAAAAGGCTCAGCGAGAGCAGGAGGAGAGAGAGAACTCCGCCCACTATAAAATGGTCAAAGAGAAGGAAAAGGCTATCCGAGAGAAGCTTGAACAGGACCGTCTGCAACGAGAGGAGGCCGAGAGGCAGCAGGAAGCGGCTTTAAAGGAAGAGGAAGAGAAGTTGGAGCAAGAGAGAGAGAGGCTAGCAAGAGAAGTAGCGGAGCGAGTACGAAGGGAGAATGAGGAGAGTGAAAAGTTTCGACGTGAGTTGATGGCGGAGGTAGAGGCTAGTAGAATCCAGATCGAGAACGAGAAGCGGGAGAAGGAGGAGAAGGAACGCTTGGAGCGAGAGCGTATAGAGAAGGAGAAGGAGGAAAAGGAGGCCAAACAGCGAGCCGCTGCCGAAAGACTGAAGCTGCAGAGGGAAAAGGCAGCTGCAAAAGCTGTTGAACGGGAACGCCTTGAGAAGGAGGAGCGGGAAAGGATTGAGATGCTAAAGGTAGAAAGAGAGAGGCAAGAAAGAGAGCAAGAACGACAGAGGGTTGAGCATGAGCGTATGGGACGTGCGGAATGGGAACGCCAACAGCAGCATCACCAGCAAAAACTCGCTAGAGAACGCTCTAAACGGGATAGCTGGGAACGAGAACGGTTGCCCTCAACGCCCAAGAGAACAGATTCACATTCCCCATCCAAAGCAGCATACCAAACACCCCCTTCGTCCAACCGAAGGCCCATGTCCGATACCACCAACCTCCCACCCTCTCCTGCAAAGCCAACTACCCCTGTGCCGCCGAGGAAAAAGTCATTTCATGAGCATCACGATTCACTGCCCCCAGCGCCTCCGCCCCACCGAGTGTTGTCCTCTAATTCTTCTTCAACCTCAACCCGGAGATCACGTACTCCCCCGCCCCCTCCTCCGCCTCCACATTCCTCAACTTCATCAGCAACTACATCTCCCCGCCCGCTGCCAAGGCAGCCGTACTCTACTTCTGATCCGTCCAAAATTGTCCTTAAGGCGGTATTCATGTTTACGGCTTTGCAGCCGTTGAAGCCACAATCGACGCTCATTCCAGGCCACGGTGGGCTTAGTGAAGGTTTAATTTTGAAGATGACCACCGAGGGGTTATTCATCGATGATGCTGTCCGAAACCAGGCACAGCGTGAATGGGATATCAAAGCATGGACAATCAGACTCATTGAGATATTCTGTCCGCGTTATGTTGCCCCGCCAGCTCCCTCAACCTCAAAAGAAAAACCCTCCAATCCGGTACGCCGACTCTTCAATCAGACCTCATCCGCAGACAAGGGTGGTCCAACCGAGGAGGAGATGGACAACATTGTCGATGGTATTCAGCGCTGTTGCTATAGGGACTGTTTCCAACTGAAGCGTGGTGGGGGCCTTCTGGGAGGAACACATGTCGTACGTGCCAACATCCGGGACGGGGAAGGCACCCGATACGTATTCCTAGTGGACGAGGAAGAGGGATGGAAGATTGAAGAAGGCATGCGCCGCCTTCGAGGAGGAAGTCTAGCACGAGCCTTGGTGGTGGAGTCCATGGGGCGGGAGGAAGCCGGAAAGGTGTTGAGATCTGTACATGTCCCGACTGCCGCTTGATTTCATTTCTATAGTTTTTTCGTTCTTGTTTCTTTCTCGTCCTCCTTGTTTCTTTCTTTGGGGATTTCTTTACCATCATTCTGTGTCTTTGAATGAGCATATCCTGGGGGTTTCTATTTTTTCTTTCTTTCTTTTTTTTATAATATACCACTAAGCGCGGAGTTTGAGTTTGAGTTTCCTTTTCTTCTGTATGTATGTATAGACGACGATACGGTATTCATGAGTTGGGTTGAGTTCATTTGTACTTGGGGAGGAAGAGACGGGAGTTTGGGAGTGGCTTGATCATGTATAAGCATTTTGATTTTTTCCTTTCTAAGTCTAGTGCAAATGCGTTGAATTAATCAGCGGTTTGCATAAATTAAAACTCAAGCCTTGCTTGCTATAGTCCAGCTGAAATGGCAGCCTGTCCCGAAGTACATGATGGGTCACTCGAGCGTGTGCGTATCAGCTATTTCCCCGGGTATAGGGTGGTGATGGGGTAACGATGTGGTGTGCAACCTACTGCAGAGCTTCCCAGCAAGCTCTCACCCACCCGTTACACACTGGCCCGCTGAGATATCCCCGCCCAGTTTAGAAAGCCGAACACTGGCCTGTTTTTTGGAAGAGACGTTCGTGGTTTTGGAGAGGTCAAGTGCTCGGGGTACCGCAAAGTCTGTACCGCTCATCATGGCTATGATAGAAGCGAGAAAATCTAGGTAGACTTACAGTACTTGTACTCCCGACCACTCAAATAAGCTGGTGTTCAACACTTTAAACTGAATAGGGATGTCTTGGCGGCCAAGGGGATACCTTTCGACAAAACATTCATAAATGAAAATTGTGCAGCCACATCCTCATTTGTCCAATATTTATATTACACTCTAGCATCAATTTACTAGTAACCTACTTGAGTAATTGCTTTCGAATCCAGGAATAGGCCAAAATTTGAGTGTTTAAGAGCAATCTTGTGTCCTTTCTCGATGTCTGACAAGCACCTGGTGATAATTTCACATGACGGGATACAGTGATGTGGATCCATACCAAAATTTCCTACCTACGGTAGTAATTTTAATACCCTCAAGGTCGGGAAGCCGGATCATAACCGACTCGGGGTAGAACTGAACGCGCCTGGGATCGGACGAGAGCCTTTCTTTTAAGCTGTGATGGGCTCCGCTACTACTCACTTTTACGGCCTATCTACATATGGTACCACTCAGAATAGTAGGGGGTAATTTTATAGAAAGATGTATATGGAGGGTCCCCTTTGTTCAAATAGAGCGGCACTTGCTTGGAAAAGAAATAAACTACATTGGTTGCAGAAGGTAGGCAAGCAACTTTGCCAAAACCTCCATCCATCCATTCATTCGTCCATAAAAACGCCCCCCACCCCACTCTAAGCCAAACACAACTTCCCACTCTCCTCCTCCACAACCCACTCTTCGTTCCCAACACATAGCCTACACCAAAACACTCCCTCAGGATCCCACCGCTCCTTAAGGATCTTCAACTCAGCATACTTCGACCCCCAAAACACCCTGCCGGCATCCTCCCTTCTAGTATATCCGTCGGCCTCATTAAGATAGGCCCCAACCCCATCCTCACCACCAGCGGCAAAGGCCAACTTATCCAACGCCCTCACCGAAACCTCGCTATTAAATCTGCGAATCTCCAGCGCGGAGGAAAGTGGGATATTATCCGGCCACGTAACCCCGATTATCAAATGCAAATACGCGCTCCGCCAGGCCGGGTGCACCGCCGTGTGTAGGTGTCTATTGCGTGAGACCTGTCCCGCGGCAATCAGCTGACCGACGATCCCCCCGTCGCTTACTTTCGGGAATGCGGTGACGAGGGTGGAGCGGATGTTTTCGAAATTGTTTTCTAGCGCTGCGCGTGGGAGGAGGCGGGACGCAAGGAGGGAGTTATGGCCGACAGATTCGGGGTATATATTTGGTTTGTACGCTTCTAGCCAGGTTGTATATTGCTGCTCTGTGGTCGAGAGGTGTAGGCCTGGGTATGTGTCTTTTATGTGGGATTCTATAGGGGAGAACAGCGTTGTGGCAGTGTTGGGAGGGCGCTCGTAGATGAACAAGCTCCAGGAGAATACCATACTCCCGTTTTGGGGCACCACGACGAAGTACCCTGCCATCCCCTCATCCGCGAGCCGTGGGAGATGGCCGTGGATGTAGGCCACCGCATCCCAGAAGGCTTCGTGAGACTTCGAGGATGCAGGGGATACCATGAGGACTGCATGGCGGGTTGTCTGCGGGGTAGGATAGGTTTTCAAAGTTGCGCTCAAGACAATAGCGAATGTCCCGCCACCCCCGCCGCGGAGGGCAAAAAATAGGTCCGGGTTCGAGTGTTTATTCGCCGTCACGAGAGAGCCGTCCGCGGTTACTGCCGTGAACTGCAAGGCGTTGTCTGCCGCTAGGCCATGGCGGGAACTCAAGTATCCGTGACCGCCACCTTGCAAGTACCCCCCAACCGAACCTACTGTCTTTACCCACGGTTAGTGATAAATCATGACGCAAGCCACTGGAAGCGGAACACTGACAGGATTTGCCCCGCCAACAACCACAAACCCCTTCTTGGCAACCTCGTCGTACACCTCCCCCCACTGCATCCCCGCCATCAATGTGACCGCACTGCCCTCCCCGTCCAAAAAGTCATCATGAAACTCCACCCCACGAAGATTGTGCGTCCAAACCCCCAACGCCCCGAACCCAATATTCTTCCCCAGGAAGTCGTGGCCGGTATTCTTAATCACGAGCCTGAGTTTCTGCTTGCGTGCGAAGCAGATCGCGTCGACAACGTGCTGCGGGCTCGTCACGTTGACGCTGTAGACGGGGTAGTTGCCAATGTCGCAGTGGGCGCTCGTGGGCGTGCAGGGCCCCTGTGTGGATTCTCCGGTGCCCGCCCACATAGGCATCATTATGCTGGCGGGGTCGCTCGCATGGAGGGTGGAGTTGGTCCAGTGGGTGCGGATGTATTCGCACGTTTCCGAATTGGAAGAATTGGAGGGTGAGAAGCATGGGGAGGCTAAGGGGATGATTTTTATTAGCTGTCCGCCTAGTGTTGAATTGAAGGTTTGCCAGTCTGCTAGGGTGGGGAAGCAATCATCGCTCGGACTCTAAAGTGATAAGATGTTTATCAGCGGAATTTGTCTAGAGGAGGAAGGGGAAGGAGGAAAGGGGGGAAGATATACGCATTTACACACTTCCGCCCCGACATTACTATCTCCATAAGTAGCGTACACAGCAGGAACAATTGTTCCCAAAAGGATACCGTAAATTCTCATATCGTGCCCAATACCCGTCGCGCTGTAAACTCTGAAAATGCTGAACTCAAAACCACCACTTCCTTCCTCACAGCTTTAATAAGAGCAAAGTCCCCAAATCACGGCATCTATTCTTAGCTGTACCTTTCCACGGCCCGCTAATGAAACCCTCAGGCTCCAATCGGAGCATATGCATCTAGAGCTAATCATTACTTAGCTAAGTGCGACCCGCAGTCCCATGTATGCTAGCACCCGTACTCGTATTGTCCGGTTGCATGCCACCAAAGTTTAGCCTTTCCTCTTAGATCTAGGCGGCAAGCAATAGAACCCTCTTAAAAAAAAACCCCCGACAATGCTCGGGTGCGATTCGAGTTAATTTACTCCAGTACCGGTACGGTAGATCCTCCTTCAGCTCTTCAACTACGGTGACTTAAGAAGGGAAAGAAAAAAACAGGTTATCCCGACCTGCACTGAGTTGGCAGACGGATCCTTTTTCCCAAAACTTAGCCAACCACGATTATCCGACCCGATCATACCCGATCGACGATTGAGTTATTGCAGTTAACCATACCGTACCGGTGCTATGCTACCTTACGGTGTGGTCTGGCATCAGGGGTCTTCCTTCCCCGGCGATGACTGGGTTAACAGCCTCCCGCGCAGCTCGTATTCAGCTATCGCCTTGGCAACCTCACCGCCAGAACAGTTACCGGTGGAATTATCACTACCGGTATTGGTCCAGAAATGTCGAATATAGCCTTGGCAGGTTTGGTGCCAAGATACAGACACGTTTCAGCTCCTCGAGTTCCGTAAATTAGGCAGCAAGAGCACAATGGCTCGCGCGATCGCCGAAATTGTGGGGAAAGAGGTAGTCTAACATCATATCGATAAGCTAAGATTGCCATCTTACTGGTACGGCCAAAGCCCGTCATCTGCATGAAAATTGAACAACTTACAGACTGCCAGAGGGTATCTGGCTGCTCGAGTGCAGGTGGTAGCCAACGCCCGGGAAGAACGAATAAAAGATAATGCCGGTAATAGCTAGGAGGGATAATCCCTTGCTGGACTGTAAGGAAGTTGGTTTGAGCAGCGGAGCTGTGCTGCCAAGACCGCCAAGGAAATGTTTAGTGCTTCCAGCCGTCCGCTCTGGGCTGGACGGCGTTGGCGCCGCCCTTGAAGGGGTGGACTGCAGTTGACTGCGGCCGACTAGAATTGGCCCATACGCCAATTGAAGCACCTACTGATAGTACCGGTACTAAAATGTGCGTCTACCTGGCCACACGAGGACGGAGACGGTAAGGAAGCGAAACGAAACAATAAATTAGACTACCTATACTAGTGGCCCTACTGCCGTTTGACGGCCGTCTACCTGGTCTAAGACGGCGCCAAGGACATCCACCCCTTCAAAAGACAGGACACTTTCCTCCCTCCTGGGCGGACTTGGTGACTAGAAGCATTAGCTATATTCCGGATACTTGTGGAATGGGCAAGTGCGGTACCGGTACTCTAGTGTGAAATGAGCAAGCGGTAGATCAACGGGGTCTAGAAATGGCAATAAGTAACATTTACTTGTCTCTTTTGGGATCAGAAAGTGCATCCTCTCGCCCGTCTGTACAAGTATTCCCTTCTGGATGCCATCTATTTTACCGTATGTGTCTAAGCTCTGACAATAGTGTTAGTTGCAGAAGGGAGTAACCCACCCCCTAAAGAGATTTCTAACTTTTCTACTTGGAGTGAGATCGAGCGTGGGTTCACGGCAGCCGCTAGGAGCCAATTGTAACACCCCGATACCTCCAAACGCAGTAGAAATAAAAAAAATAAAAAGAGCTCTTGGGAGCTTGGGAGATCTACACTCTAGGCCGCAGTGGGCTCCTCCGCCCTCGGGGCTGATAGCCTGTGTCCCAATCAACCCGTACTCCCCCATACATAAACGATAGAATTAGTCACTGTCGTAATAGACTCAGCCGAGATAAAGATGTGTTTTGTAATATATGGCTTGAGCTGTTAGAATTCGCTCGTATTAATGATGGTCTGCGTTTCTTGCTATCATATTAAGTTCTGAAGATGCCATTTCCCTAATAATTCATGGGGTTTAGGGTGCTCGGGTGGTTTAAATTACACAAGAACGTTGTGATCTAGAAAAGTGTAACTCGTGTTCCTGAAGTATAAGTTAGCCGCCTGCAGCAATATTGTAGTTATCGCAGGCGGGCAAGCCGGCCTGCAGACAGCTTGCAGATGTACAGTCCGGCCAGGCCAGGCTTTCAGCAATTGCGATCTGATTAGTAAATATTTTGTCTATAGGCAGCTTTTGGAAACGATAGCCACAGTCACGGTTGTGTTCTCCCTTTCGCTGTTGCTGCGGTCACGAGTGACACCTTGTGACCGCTTGCGTTACCCCCTGTCCCCTCAACGCTACTTTCCTCTTTCTTTCCCTCTTGGCTTTCTTCTCTTTCTTTTCCTCTTAATCTCTCTCTTTAGTCCGTCTAGCAATATAAGTTGTTTGCCCTCTTTAGATACTGCACCTAACTGGAACCTGTGGTACCACCCGCTTCGCTTGTCCACTCCAACTCCGATACTTCTCAACAGCAGCAGAGATCTTCAGATCCCCGAAAACATCTGAAGATATTTAAAGATGCCCGCAGATATTCGAAGATGTCCGCAGATATCTGAAGATTCCTGAAGGTATCTGAAAAATACTTGGATCCTATCATAATCACACATTATCACTCGAAATCCTGAAGATATCTGCAGTCCAGCCAGGCCCAGTCAGATAGCCCACATTTCAGCCCGGTAGGCCACAAAAAACGCCCAGGTCGGCCAGATTGGGCCTCAAGCCTGGCTGAACTGGCCGCTTGCGAACACTAGTTGTAGTCGCTCTCGTCGAGCAAGTTAAGAAATAGTAAAATCCTATTGCTAGCCGATATATCTTCGTCTGTCGTATATTGGCAGCGCTGTACATCAAACACTTTTAAAAACTACTTTCTCCGGTAGTCTAGAGAGAAAAGATTTACAATTCCAATGCTTCAATATGTACTGTACAAAGACCAGGTTGGCGATAGACATTATATGTGACAGTATTAAATACCTCCTGAACTGTTGGAATTTTAAGCCTTTTCTTGTTGCAAGTTTTTTTTTTTTGCTGTATACAATGACAGTTATTCACAGAAATTTAAAATGAAGGGACAAAACTGAGGAATGTGGCTAAAAGGTTTTCTATTGGAGCTAAGGCTTGACTGAAATCTCACTTGTAGCTTACCGGCACTGAGGGGATGGCTTTTAAGGAACTAGATTGGTCCAAGGCAGTTCATAATTGTCAAGCTTCCAAGGTTTATGATGGGTCAAATGCCTTTTTTCTTTCCTTTCCTTTTCAATAAATTTCGAAAGCTTGGTTCCCTCCATTGATATTGTGAGTTAGGCTAGGTATATGATCTAGACACAACCGCTATATGTAATGCAGTTAGTAGAAATCAAAGAAAATCCCCTCAGATGCGAGTTTACCAACCTGAGAAGCCATGAGTGTGTGCGTGGTTTGATCTGGAAACTGAATCCATCACCCAGAAGTCCCAGAGGGCTCCTAGTGTCTATACACCACCCACTCTCAGTTGTCCATAGGTCTCATATAGGCTCCTAGTTTCAAAGTTCTATAGAGGTTTAACCGCAGTTACCCATAAGTTCAATAGAAGTTCCCGCTCCCAAATCACATCTTGGCTCGGTTGCATAAAGCTTGAGTAGTAGTACGGTACTGAGAAGCAAATTAACTAGGGCCAAAAGAGATCGTTTTGTATTTCTTTTACCTGTCCATTCCAGCACCGCATTGTTGAGCTTTATACGAGCTGCACTTTGTTCGCCATTTGCCCTCCTCTACCCCTCCCATAGCTCACTATCAGTCCCCCTTCCTCTGCTCTGTATTCCGCATTCCACGCCGTCCTTCAAGTTGATATTATGCAACTAAGACGTACTTCTCATGGCGGCACACCACTTTAGTTATCCATCGCTCGTAAACTTATTTAACATGGGCACCCCATGGGTGCTTCGCTATCCTAGAGTTGAGAATATGATTACCAGTCCAGCAATGCTCCCTTGGATTGTGGAATGCGCCTAAACTTATTAATAGAGCCTGCTGGTAAAACTCGAAGATCCATACCCGAGCTGAAGCCAATCCACAAATTATAGTCTGAGATTCCTACTCGGGTTATTTATTCCATTCGTTTAACTAGATTTCAGAGTAGAGATAGGCAGAGGAAAAATCATGAAACATCACTCATCTCGTCCCCCGCTTTCACTGCGGGAAATGTCGAATCATTACCTCCGGTTTTCAACGCCTCTATTTTCAACAGCCCCCCGCTGTCCCGCACCCCCCCCCCCCCGGTTGTCCTTGGCATGGCCTGCGGTCCTACCCCTATCGTGCCAGTAATAAGCACGGTCTCACCCTATAGGGCCCTAGACGTTTGGAAGGCTGCTTAGGTAGGACCTGCCATAATTCACCTCTCCAAGTCCAGCACTCTTCCTAGGAGTTTTCCTCTTTACCTTCTACCTTTCATTAGGCTCGCTGCCCCTATAGTTCTAGATTAGGGTAATCAACGATATAGCTTTAAGGATGCCTACTGCCTGCCTCTCAGATGACCCATACCTGCATAGGCCCATCTCGTCCTGTTTTGCCTTTCAGCTCTCAGAGAGAATAGCTAGCAGATCATCCAGTATCTCTAGGGCAAGCAGAATAATCAGTGGGATAATTTCCCCTCATTTAACTACATCTAAACTGAGCCGCAGTGCTTGTCACATATGGATAGGATCTTTCGATAGGCTGGGCAAACGACAGGATTATCGCAGTGCCAAGATGGCACTTGCTCTTCTTTCACTCTGCATGTACTGTACAGAACAGGTTTAGTGCTGCCCAGTCGTAGGCGAAACGACGGTGGCAGGTTATCAGCTACTTGTACGAGGGGTTTGGAAGCTTTGGGTAAGCATGTTTATAAAGATAAAGGGGGGTTGCCCGTGGCTAGATGGAGGATGTGCTTTTGCTTTACTGTAGCCTTTTCTTTCCTTACGTGATCGAACCGAGAAGACTCGTTTCAGAATCACACCAAAAGGTCACATGGGAAATGATACCGGCCCGGGAGGTGCCTATAGAAAGAGAAGGGACACTCTAGAAACTTGCTGTAAGCTCGTCTTCTGAGTATGATAGTATAGTGTGATTAGCGGGGGATAAGGATGATAAGATCATACCCGGATAACAGTATTGGATCTTCGCCAATGGTGGAGCCTGAAAGCCCCAGTAGTACTAAGGGAATATTACAGCTGAACGAGGCTGTGGTTTCCTAAGCACTCATTCTCTAGTTCCCAAGAGCGATGCTGTTGCACCAACTGGATATGGAAAGGTGACGGTTTAAGCAACATCCTATCCTGTGTTCGCTAACTTGAACTAAGTTAGCTCTTCTATTTTCGCTTCTGTGAGTAGGATATACCCTTGTTGATGGTATCCTTTACAGGACATACCTTATCTTGAGAACCGGCTTTGGGCGCCCTGTGTATTCCGTTATTGGCTCAAAATTAAGCCAGGTATTAATTCAAACCAAAGCAAGAAGTTTTCGACTGACCATGGAAGGCGGCATTTTCGAAACCCCAGTCGTTATATAAATGAGAATCACTGAAAAGCCCCCCACACATCGGCTCTCGTGCAGTACAGTACGGTACCAATATCAAAATGACTTTCTCCCCCACTGGCATTTGCCGGATGAGTGTTATATGTGCGATTTCCGCCCTGATTCCCCACAAAACATTAACTTTGCCGGACTCGTGAGGCTGAACTATAGAAATCCAAATACAGCGCCCCGAGCGAGATCACTATAAATGTTAGACTTTACCTGACGCATTCTCCTGTTACGGGCACAGTACAGTACCAGGCAAGCAGGCAGGCGGTATCCGAACATTCAAGCACCACTCGCGGTATTGGCCGCTTAGATGCGACACTGATAATTAATCATATATTATCCCTGTGTTCGGATATCGGTCCTGTACCTTCCTTCACACAAGTGATAGATCGATTTATCGTACGAGTACAGTACCTGCATGGACGTGTGCCGGTTATCCAGCCAGACGCATGACCACCCAAAAATCCATGCTCAGCACACCGCTGAACCAAGCTTTTTTTTTTTTTTTTTTTACTACGTAGGAGTTGTGCCGCTGTGCTACCACGGTGTTCTTCCAGACAAGGGTGTGGTCACACCGTTAGAAAAAACAGCGACAAACATTTACGGAGGTACTCGGGTATGGCCATAAAGGGCGGAAAACTTTCGGTGGCGAAACAAGGATAGAAGCGCTGATCTATGCTGATCGATCAGGGGGAAGTGGTAAAGATGGGGTGTTATAGGACGCCATTAACCTGGAGCAATTGTAATGTGGCTACTCCTGTATTATAGCTATGGGTTTCATTAAGAATCTGATAGTATCAGGCCAAATTGAGACCAAGAGGAAAGAAATCTGGGCTTTTGGAATAGTTCTTCCAAGAGACTTGTATAAATGCATAGGTTCAACTGCATACTGGCAATTTCATTATCATCTAAATGTTGTCTAAATGGTCAGGTATCATGCTAAGATACTTATTCCTTCAGCCTGGATTTGAGGTGTCTGCCAAGGCAAGAATTTTTCCACTGTTGCAACCTGTTTTCTCACTCGCCCACTGGATCTTGCTGATCTTTTTTTTCCGCCCTTTATGACCATACCCGAGTACAAGTACTCCAACAGCGCCTCAGTTTTGTATGATAGGTTCCACGAGCGAAGTGTGCAACTCTGCCAGTAGCGCAACTCTTCCCGTGGAACCTAAAGGGCCTTGCGGTCTGATGACGAATACGGTCTGATGGCGATCTGATAAAATTTGGCGGGAAATCGCTCTTATCTTGGGTGATCGCAGGAGATAAGGTCGAATTTACCGCAAAATTTTATCAGATCGTCATCAGACCGTATTCGTCATCAGACCGCAAGGCCCTTTACAAAACTTAGGAGCTGTACTCCATGTACTCGCCCATGGTAGAAAAGGACGGAAAACTTTGAGTGGCGAGACAAGGATTTGGAGCGAAGATCGATAAGGGGTAATGGAAAAATAGGGGTGTTACATGACACCATTAACCTCCAGCAGCTGCACTCTGTGTTTGGCTGTTATTTTAAATCTATGGATTTTTATTAAGGTTGTATAAGGCTAATAAGGTGAGACTAAAAGAGAAGGGATCAAGGCTTCTTGAATGGTTCTTTTAGGGGGCTTATAGAAATGAAGAGATTGAACTGCAAATTGATAGTTGAAGATACCAACTCCTTCAGTCCAGATTTCAGGTGTCTGTCAAGCCCAGAATTTTTCCACCGAAGCCAACTGTCTCTTAACTACCCCACATGATCTTGCTGATCTTTTTTTCCGTCCTTTTCTACCATGGGCGAGTACGGTAGTTTAACCTAGGCCCCCATAACCGCGCAGACATTGAGCCCATGGCGATATAAAAATTTAGTAGAATAACTTCGGAGCAATGCAAGATAGCTGAACCCCAAACTAAGGATGCTGGGGTTGCCTATCTTAGTAGGGTCTATTATATATTTTTTCCTTATTTGTCTTAACGGTGGGTTAAAAGTTAGTCTCCTCGGAGCGATCCTCTCCTTTATCAAAAGAGGAGGATTTCCTCCAGGTCTCTCCATACACCTGGGTGTCCAAGCCTTTTTACTTAACATATATTAACCTGTTTTTCTTACACTTAGGTGCCCGAATGCAAACTCTCTATTCTGGGCATCTTAGCACGAGCTTCAATCATTCTAGCTCTTACGGCACCCGAGCATCGACTTCCACGCAATGTCGGCGGGGGTCGATTGCTGTTAGCTGAAGCGCCAACGCATGGGGCATCTGGGGCTAAGTATGGGGGACTTTCATGTCAAGGATATTAGTATTTGCAGAAAAGTACCTCACGTCACAGCAGGAATTAGACTCGACAAGCAGTCAGCAGGTGTAAACGCCAAAATGAATCAATCTGCACGACGTATAAAGATTCATAATATTTTAATCATAATATAATAACCTAACCAACCCCAAAACCCCAAACCCCAAAGAAACAAAAATACAATCATTATGAAGACTTAGGATGTACATGCGCTCTAGGCGGGTAGCCGTGCGCACTATTCTCGACATCTTGGGAGGTTCCCGGAAAAACCTCTTTCATCTGCGACATCAACCTCTCATCTCTAAATTGGGGAAGCGCGGAGGTACTTGATGCCTCTGCATGTGTTTCCCTTTGTCTCTTGACATGCTGTCCCACAGTGTTAGCCCCCGGGCTCGGTAGAAATTGTGAAAGCAAGCCCTACCTTATACTTGATAACTTCATGCCCGAATTCGTCTTCGGTCCGCTCAACCTCGATAGTAAACCCGATCTTAGGCCATATCTTTGCAAACCCAAACCAATAGATGAATCCTGACGCAAGGACACAGCAGCCCACGGTTGGGAAAACGTAGTATGGAATTGAATTGGTTAAAAGGGAACGTTTCCCCTCATACTCATTTGGCACGAACGGAGCAACCAGCAAGAAGGCGGAAGAAAGGCAGAATATGAATGTGCAAGGCAACCAGGCATGATAATCGGTTCGTTCTGCTGCCCAATCTTCCGAAGACGAATACCGAAGATAAAAAAGCCCACATCCAATGAATACTGTGTCCACTCTCATCAGAACCTTGATAAGATATGTAGGGGAAAGGGGGAAATACAAGACACCCAAGTCTGAGAATAAGTGAAAACCCAGATGAAGAAATCGTATGCGTCCTCAGAGCTGGGCCCGGATACAATAATGACGGAAAAAATCCAGTGAAGTAGCAAGGCAGCACCCGGGGTACCAAAAGGCTTATCGCTAGCCCAGAAGCGAGACCAGGGAAGCACACCTTCTTTTCCGAGCTCCTGCTTGACTGCATAAAAGAATCAGTATCCTAACAAAACATCGCCACCGAGGGCGCTTACCGCGGGAATTGGCAAATGTAACTGCAAGTACATTTCCAAAGGCTGATGCAGCAATGCACAATGGGATGATGACAGTCGCGAAAGCGTTTCCTCCATAAACCTTTTTGGAAATGTTAGTTTCGAGCATTCGAACTTTGACACCGAACATCACTTACGTCTAGGAAAAAATCAGCTGCTACAGTAACTCCTCCGTTCCGAATAACTTTCGTTGGAAGTGCTGCAAACTGTTGACAGCATCGATCAGTAAACAAGAGTAGCCAGTTAAGACATCTAGGGGGACAAACGTAGGCAATGTTGGCCAATATGTAAAGGACCGCTACACCGAGCACAGCGATGGGGGCAGATCTCCGTAAAGTTTTCGCAGGTTTGCGAACTTCACCGAGAACCTAGAAGCCATGGTTAATGCATGCAGCCAACCTCTCTCGGTGGATATATTACGTAGTTTGCGTTTTCCCAACCTCTATGTACTTGCTGGTTAGTCCATGGCTTTTGGTGGTCGGGGCTGCGAACCAACATACCGATAGCTAAAGTGCGAAAAGTAACCAGTCATTAGCTTCTTATAGCTCGTATATAATGGCCATAGGTAATGCCGCGAGAGTTACCTGTAGTTTACCTACCAAATAGCGGAGTTAGCGTGACCTAATCCTCTCGCAAAAGCTTCGAGTGGTAGAACTTACTGCCAATAATGCTGCCGCCCAGCCCCCGGGCGTGTGCCCTGCGTCATCTCTTTTCCATGCTCCATCACCATAAAAATTTGTCTTTTCTGGGTTTTTATACCCCTTTCCCGCACCAGCCGCTATGCCTCCTATGATAACCAACACAAGAAGTAATATCTTCAACACAGCAAATGCGGTCATCAAATACTTTCCCCCAAACTTGGGCCAGTAAAGGTGAATCAAGCAATTCACCGTTATGACGCCAATCGCAAGCCCTTTTAAGAGCCCATCGGGCGGGGGAGCAGGAAGCGGTGTCCCCTCAGGCTGGAGCTGAATATTGATTGAGTACCGGTCCGGGTTAGTAGCGCGCAGAAAGTGGGCTGCACAAGAAATGGCATTTCCCGCCATGTTTCCAAGCAACACAAACTGTACCGCATAGACACAGGTAGCAATGTACTTGGGTTTCCGGTACATCCGCTCCAGCTACGGCAAAGTAGTGATGTTATGTTAGCTATGCACAAAAAGAAGCAGTCCGGATTTGACACTACTAAGAGTAATTAAAGAAAGAGGTAATTACATAGACTTTCTCACCCCCTGAACGGGGCAAGGCAGTACCTAGAAACACGGTTACTATTAGCACAAATGGTACCGTATAATTTTATTCCACATAGTAGCTAATCGGCAAGTTACACACCAAGCTCAAGGAAAACATCCATTCTGCACACAATTAGTCAGTTGAACCCAATGTTCCACGATTGCCGAGAAGTTACTCACCCACAATATGCAAGGAGGGCGCCGAAGCACCATAGCAGCAAAGTCCCCGCAGGCGTCCCAACCGCCAAAAGGATTGTGGAAGGGGTACTGAAGATGCCAGTGCCAATCATCTTATTGGCAATTACTGCTGTAAGGCATGTTAGAGGTTGACTGTGAGTGAGCCAGTTTTAGAGTTCTTACCAGCCGTCGACCAATAGCCCAGTTTGCGTTCTGTATCCTCGTAATTAGCTATCGCCTCTAAAACTTCACCACCAAAGCGGCATCGTGTCCATTGTATACGCACCTTCGGGAATTATGAAGGTCTGGGTATCGTAAACAGTAGGGTCATCGGATTGACCATTTGCAGTAGGGAACTCTGCCTCAAAATCTCCAAAAGCTTGTCTAGGGGGAGCACAGCTCGACACATCACCGCCATCGGAGGAGGAAAGCTCCACGCTATCGCGATCTTTGGGTCCGAAGTGCCCGAGCATATCTGAATAATGAGGCAGGGCTCACGGACTAAGTCAGTTGCAAGTTGTAGGAAAGGAAGTGAGTGAGGCGATGTCAGATATTGATTGTCCTATTACTGCACTGCACCCGTACCGGGACTCTGCTATCTCTGTGAGAAGATGTGAAGAGAAGTATTCCCCAGGAGCTCGAACGCAATCTACCAACAGGCCCTAGTCGGATTATATCGATTCCCCCGCCAACAGCTATGGCAATGCCGAGCCAGCACCATAACCCTGTATTCTTCGCACAGGAGGTAATTATCTCCCGCTCCGCCTCAATCTGCCTTGTGCTCGAGTAGCGAGCAGACTACCCGAAAAGAGCGCTATCATATCGGGCAGCAAAGATAAACACTAATTTCTGAGGCGGGGCCGATCCTGGCACCAGGGCTCGTGCTTGTACAGTACCGTATTCGTACTTATGCAAGAAGTGCTGTACTTGAGCACAAGTGCACAGGAGCTGAATGGCACCACAAGCGAGAAAAACAAAGGAGCCTCTAAGAGGGACAAAAGCAAAAACAAAAAGAGCATCCAAAAGGGATCGAATTTATTTGATTTTCAATTGTTATTACCATATCCCTTCGTCAATGGCTGTGCTAGGCCCAAAAGATCTCTTTAATAAAATAACAAGATCCGGAAAGCACCCTTCCTTAGCTAGAAATGAATTACCATAATTTCAAACTGAGACCTATTTTCCTCATCTTAGTAGCCCGGACAGACCAGAGGGCGGCAAGCCTAGTATCAAACCTAAGGTTACTCGAGTATAGATTAGTTTGCGGTGTCCTGATCACTCAGTACCGATAGCTTATCTCCCAAATGTCTACAGCAGAGACCTTGCGGTGGATGTATCCAGCATCCCGGTATGCCAAGAGCAAGGAATTTTCAGTTAGATGCGGGTTTGGCTTTGCGGTGGGTGTTGTCAAAAGAAATCAATGATGTCTAGCTAAGAAATCAAGCAGCTAAAAGTTAGGGCTGTGAAGCAAGTCAGATATTGTGAAGTCAAGGCAGCTCATTCCGCGGCCACTGGGGGTTTTGGAACTAATGCTTCTCCAGTATCAAGAGCGAAAGCTTCTCAGATTTCAGGAATCATATAATCTTTTCTTTAAAAATGAGGTAGTATTTGATGTATCGCGATAGGTCAAAGTTGTTGAGGTTAAATTCGCTAAATTTGCTCTTGCCCAAGAGTCATATTATCAAAGGCTAAATAATACTGTAAAATGCTTGGCAGATGCATGCCAAGATGTGTCAAAAGACTCTGGATGGGTCCAGTCCGCCGCAAAGTCTCTACTGTAGCAACCCATGCGAGGCGAGACCATAGTGACGCGAGAACACCCATATCGGTAGAATTAGAGCAGGGATTATTTGAATGGGCATCCCCGTTACCGGTATGTACCAGTGGTTGAAGGATTTTATTGTTGCACCTAAGCACACAACGGCGACTATCCCCCACATACAGTAGGCTCAATTTGTCGTGGAATACAGTAAGGCTTCTTGAGAAGTGACGGATTTCGTTGCTTTCTTCTTTTTTTTTGGCGTACAGCCTCGTTCCAAAAGTTCTCGCACCCAGACTGGTACTGTGACATGAAGGGCCATAATACAAGTACATCTGGTATAAAAATTTGTCACGGTACTAGCTAGGGTGCGAGAACTTTTGGAACGAGGCTGTACGAGTACATACAGTATCATACCGGTACTCGCGCCGAGAATAAGTCCTCAGACCCCTGGCGCAACCACAATACCCCAAGAAATTGAACCACGCGATAGGAACAATTACTACGAGAATTGCTACAACTACTCACATCCGCATAGCAGGCAAAATGAAAGGTCAGATCACCAGATCTCGTGCTTCTAAAGAGAGGAAGGGACACCAATATTAAATTTACAGTAAAGGTCTCCGATGCCACGGATCCCGAAAATAAATCCCTCCGATGCCACAAGGTCCCTCCGATGCCACAGCTTATTAAGTATTGATGATGATGATCAGATAAAATTAAAATGAGTACTGGTACTACTAGTTTACATAAGATTGGTGGCTTAAGTAAAGAGAAAAGTAGAAAGAAAAAACCAATATCTATACATGAGCATTGCGACAGGTTGCCGAGTTATGTCCAATACCTCGACAGGTTGAGCAGTGCGGTAAGGGGCGTGGATGATTATCGTGATCCTGTTCGGATAGGTGGACGTAGTGGTGGTGAGAGAGAACTTGTTCTATTCTCAGGTGCGCACGGCTGCTAACTAAAAGGACTAACAAACATGTGTGCGCAACCCATGGTTGACCCTCAACGCCATCCTACGCTCTCCACAACACAACTAGGGTGGTTGCCCGTACCCTACAACACTCAACACTCCCCCTACGGGTACTACCTGTATGCATGCCCATATAATACTCCCCCAAACTCCACCAATGGGTATCCCCATTCATACGACGCATTAAACTAAAAGTAGAGAGCTATTAACATAACCCACACATACGCACAAACTGAACATGCTTGCTAAGTACAAGAGGTTTAGTCAACCCATCCGCAATCATGTCATCTGTCCCACAGTAATCCATAGTAACCTCCTTCCCGTCCTCTATATACTCTCTGACCTGATGTACACATACACCAATGTGCTTGCTATGAGGTTTATAGGTAGTGTCCCTGAAGGTAGAAAGAGAGGCCTGATTGTCGTTGTATAGAGTACTGACAGGTAGCTCGGATCGAATAACTTCTCTAATCAAATTTCGAAACCAAACAAGTTCCTGAATCGCGGAAGAACTAGCAATAAACTCTGCATCCGCGGTGCTCGTAGCCGTAATCGCCTGACGTTTCGAGTGCCATTGAATCATCCCCTTTCCGAGTAGAAAGACGTACCCAGAGGTTGACTTCAATGAATCTGTGTCACCGGCGAAGTCTGAGTCTACAAAACCCGAAAGATGAAAGCCAGGGTCAGCTTCTCCCCCCAGACAAAGCCGGAGCCTCTTCGTCCCTGCTAGATACCTGAGGACCCGTTTCGCACAAAGCCAGTGACGATCACTAGGGTCCGCATGAAACCTCCCAAGGTATGAGACAGTAAAAGCGATATCAGGACGAGTACCGGTGGCAATCCATCCTAGACTACCAATAAGCTGCAAATAGAGAGTGCGATCGCATGGCTTGTCTCCCTCTCCTTTCATGCTCGGCTTATCCTTCTCCATCGGAGTACCAACTGACTTGCAACCCGCCATACCAAATTTCTCCAGTACCCGGTCGATATACCCCTCCTGTGTCAAAGAGATCGTATGTGTCTCTGTATCGATCGCCACTACCATTCCCAGAAAGTGACCAACCGCCCCAAGATCAACCATCTCAAACTTCCCCTTCAACCGATCGCAGACGACCTTCACGTTGCCCGTAGTGCCCGCAATCAGCATGTCATCCACATAGAGTGCTAGGATAGTCCCGTTATCGTGGGTGTATATGCAGCAATCAAACCTGCCACGACGAAACCCCATCCCCGTAATCAAGAAGGAATCAATTGTAGTATACCAGCACCGTGGAGACTGCTTTAACCCATAGAGACTGCGATTGAGCAATGCCAGCCTCTGACTTCCAAAGACACCCTTTGATAGCGACACGTAAATCTCCTCCAGCAGCTCGCTACCCAGGAATGCTGTAACAACATCTATCTGACGTACTGCATAGCTCTTTGCTGCGGCAACCGACAGAACAACACGAACACTGGCCAGACTCGCCACAGGTGCAAAGGTGTTCGTAAAATCCAAGCCTTCTACTTGCCGAAACCCTTGAGCTACCAACCTCGCCTTGTATCTTATTGCTTGCCTGACCGGATTCAGCTTCCTCTGCAGAATGAGTTTCGTCGGAATAGCCTTCTTAGTATCCGGAACCTTATCCACAAAGGTTAACACTGAGTTCTTCTCAAGTGACGCACGTTCGGAATCGATAGCCTCCTGCTACTCACACGCCTCATCGGACTCCATAGCAGCTGTATAACTATTCGGGCCGGCCTCAACCATATAAACTGTAGATATCATCGCCTCGCTCATATCTGATGTACGTTCACTTCCCATTCCTTCTACTGCTGGGAGTTCGCCTGGCTTCGATTCCCAGTAAGAGCTACCGCCAGCGGCCCGCAGCCCCCCAAGCATACGTGGAGTGTCTGAAACCCGCCTCTTCTTCTTCCTCTTAACCACAGGAACTTCCACACTGCTAGCATCACCATCATCACCATCATCACCATCATTGCTCTGTTCTAGTACAGAACTTGGCGGATTGACAACCTCTCCAGGCTCGGACCTCCTAACACCTTTTTCTGGCTCATCGCCTTCATCAAACTCATCGCCCCATACTAGCTGCTCTTCCCAAGGCTGAATAGGCAGCGCATAATACCGCTTAGATGCTTGTCCCACTGTGTCACTGGTAATATTATGGTAAGATGTCGACTCCTCGAAGACTACATCATGCGAAATGAAGAAGCGCTTGCCGACAGGATCGTATAGGCGATACTCAGTAACAGTATCTGTATATCCAACAAACATACACCGTCTCGCTGCTTTGTCCATCTTCTTCCTTGTCTCTTTTAGAATCTGAGCGTAAGCCATACATCCCAATACCCGCAGGTGACCGTACCCGGGGCACTTCCCAAACCAGAGTTCGTATGGGGTAAAGCCTGCCTGAATCGCACAAGTAGGAAGTCGATTTCTGACATATATCGCCGTCATTGCCGCTTCAGCCCAGTACTGCTTGGGGGCGCTCACCGCATGTAGCAGAGCTCGTGTAGTGCTGATAATGGTGCGGTTCGCCCTCTCACTGACGCCGTTCGACTGAGGTGTATATGGGGTTGTCCTCTGCATCTCAATCCCTTTCTGCAACAACTGATGACAAAGCTCGTTTGACGTATACTCTCCTCCTCCATCCGTGCGAAGTTTCCTAATCATCCTGCCTTGCTACTTCTCAACTAAGGCTTTATATTCTTTAAACCGCTCAAATGCCTCAGACTTACGCTTGAGCAGATAACCCACCTTATATCTAGTGAAGTCATCCGTAAACATGAGGAGATACTGCACCCCACCGAGTGATTTTGGGTCTATTGGACCGGCTATATCGCTGTGGATAAGCTCAAGTGGCTGAGTCGCCCTCAAGGAAGAAGAGACTGATGGAAACGGTTTCCGCGCCATGTTTCCATACACGCAACCAGCACACACGCATCGTGGAACCCTTTGTAGATGAGGCATATCATTTTTCTCCGTAGACAGCCTCCGCACGGCATCAGCTCCCAGGTGCGCCAACCTAAAATGCCATAGTGCGACCTCTCTAGCAGCTACTTCAGTGGTGTCTAATGCCAACGCTTGATTGCCAAGGTGTCCCAATCTCTTATCCTTTATGGTTAATATGTAAAGACCATTCACCTCCGCCAGCTGGACTCGGGAACCACTACTTGTTCTTAGGAACGCTCCCCCACTTTCCGGGAAATCAACGAAAACACCTGAACGACGCAGCTGAGAGACTGAGAGCAGGCTGTTGTTTTCACAATCGGGAACATGTAAAACACCCGTTAGCACCAGCGTGGTCTCACACTGTCTCCCCACATCCCAGACGCGTAGTATAACATTGCCTCTTCCAAGTGCATCGCTCTCCGATTTGTTAGCTACTGGAATTCTGTGTCCACCTGGTAGAATAATCTCGTATGATGTAAAACTCTCCCATGCACCGGTAACGTGCGTACTACACCCACTATCAAGTAGCCACTGATGTTGACCTGCGAGCGTATTCACAGAACTGAAAACTGTGAAGAGCGAGTCACCGGGTGCATTTACCGAAGTTGCTTGAGCTGCAGTTGCAGGTTTGTCAGTGCGAATACCCTTAGCTGTATCTGATTTGAGCTTCCAACACTCGCTGCGCCGGTGCCCTTTCTTCTCACAGTAGTAACAAACAATTGACTGCTCATTGCCTGCCTGTCTGCCTGCCTGTCTGCCTGAACCTCCTCCAGACCCCGAAGTCATAGAGCTAAGACCTCTGCCCTTTACTGCCAGAACCGTATCGCTTTGGGAAGATCCTGCCTTGTCGCGATTCAAGGTCGACTCCCTTGCCCTAATCGCAGCAATCAAATCGTCAGGCTGTTCTGGCTTGATGATTGTCGCCTGGAGATCCCTCCACTCACGCCAGGAAGGTGGCAAACCATTCAACAAATAAAATGTCTTCTCATCGGGCTTGACCTCCACCTCTGCCTCGCGCAAGCACTCGATGATTCGTTCTAGCTCGTGAACATACTGGGCTACGGTCCCATGCCTCTCAAGAGTACAGTCAAAGAGAGATCGACGAAAGTAGTAGAGCTCAAGTCTAAGAGCCTTCCGATAGCCCTCTTCCAGCTTCGCCCATAGGGCCTGTAGATCCTCATCGTAGGCCTCTGATGTGTATTGAGCACAAATATGTGGCTCCATCGCATTACAGATCTTCGCGGTAATCCTCCAACACTTACGGAGATATTTGTTGTAAGCTGCGACAACCGTGGCATCGGTACTCTCTTTATCAGGTATAGGCTCACGACCTGACAAGATCCACCAGAGATCCAATTCCTTCAACTGGTCAGCCATTCTCTGTCTCCAAGTCCCGAAGTTATTATCCCCCAAAAGTGGGAATATCGGACGGCCCGATGACATAGACTCGTAAAGTTCCGTCATCGTTCAACAAGGATAGATAGGGCGGCAGATCCGATAGATAAAATAAAATAAAATAAGAAGACAGTAAGAAAAGAAAAAAAACGACTCGAAAAGGTACACAGCGTAGACAGCTGCCGATCGAATGGGCGATTTTTCTTCCAGTTTAAGCTGTGTGGAACACGCAAAGGCTCATAACCTGTTTGGATAGGTGGACGTAGTGGTGGTGAGAGAGAACTTGTTCTATTCTCAGGTGCGCACGGCTGCTAACTAAAAGGACTAACAAACATGTGTGCGCAACCCATGGTTGACCCTCAACGCCATCCTACGCTCTCCACAACACAACTAGGGTGGTTGCCCGTACCCTACAACACTCAACAGATCCTGGATGGCACCGAACCAATTTCCTAACTGCTGCTGCTGTGGGACTCGGACATCGCCTATACGGAGTCTTTCTTTCCGGGGACGTCCACGAGGTTTACGCGTCAGGGGAGGTTCTACCAGGGCTGCGATTGGTATAGGTCCCTCATTTTCTGCAGGTAAGAGTGCTGGCCGAGGAGGTAGTGCAGCATAGTTGTAATGAAGATTGGTGATATCAACCGGAAGCAGATTGATCTCATATGTAGCCCTCCATGTAGCAATAGAAAGGCTGTTCAGAAGATAATTTTGAATAGGCTAATCAAGTAATTAGTATCTTAAACGGCCTGAATAATAAATAGACTCACTGACTTGCTGAAGAAGCATTATACATGTTAATGCATGGCCACATGGAATTCTGTTCTCTTGATACCGTCTACAAGAACAACTGGCTGCCTCAAGATTGACAATCTTAACATTACTATTAGGTTGTGTAACATGCCCAAGTAGTTCATTTGCCATTTGTGCAGTGTTTTGTCTCGCCCAAATTCTGCTTTCTCCTAATACTTTGGTACAAAACTTGGTATATAGAACTCCAGGGGGGGAGGTACTAGCTGCCTGATAGCGCTCAAATCTTTGATTCATGACACGGTGCCATATCGCATTTAGCAGCTGCACAATAGATAGCTCACGGTCAAGCTTTAATGAATTATTAACAGACTCGACGATATTGGATGTATCATGGCCGTACCGATCGCCAGGAAAGTGCGCCTTTGCCCAAAGCCTTGGATCAATATTGCGTAAATATTGTTCTGCTGCAGGCTTTAATTCCTGAAGTGCTAGCATTGAGGCTTCGAATTTCTCCACACTCTCAGCTCGGGCTATAGCCCAAAACTTTGAGCTTAAACCTCTCCCATATAGAGTAGTAAAGTTTTCCTTCAAATGCTGGCAGCAGAAGGCACGAAGAACTGTTGGTGCTAATACATTCGAAGCAGAAGTAAGGCCCTTGTCACGGTCGCTTATTAGAGTTGTCGTCTTCGCAGTAATTTCTGGAATAGCTTGTTGTAGATTAATAAGAAAGTACTCCCAGGAGGAAGAATTTTCACTTTCTACAATGGTCCAAGCCAGAAGGAGAGTATGGCCATTAGCATCGATAGTTACAGCTAATAAGAGAGTCTGAATGAATTTCGTTTTCAGAAAGGTACCATCAACAGCGATAAAATGGCGGCATAATTTAAAGGACTCTCGTGATACAGCAGGACAAATAAATATTCGCTGAAACTGATGTGTTTCATTATTGCTGGAGAGTCGTATATAGGTGTCCGGATTGGTGGAGTGGATAGCCGTAACATAGGCGGGTAGCTGTCGAAACTCCTCACGCTGCTCCTCTAACGTATCTTCTAGCAGGTGATTTTTGATTCGGCATGCTGACTTGTACGGAAGGGCCTCCCCAAATTGAACTTTGAGGCAATCGATAATTTCTCGTGGCTTCGTAGCATGGGTAATATGTAGGTACTTTGGGATATGTCGGCGGAGCCAAGAGCTTGACCCTACTACACTATACCTCTTACTTCCCTCTCCGGGCAGACAGCTATGCTCCAAATTCAGTACCGTCACCTCTATGGTATTCTCCTCACTGGCAGTGCGAGTAGCTCTGAGTCGCCATTCACAGTGTGGGACGGTACACGTGTAGATTACCCGATGGCGATCTTTATCAGCGGTCATGAAAGAAAACTTTTCCTTAATAGACCAGTCTTCAACGAGTTCCTTAAGATCATCGAAATTGTCGAATATTTGCCCGACCGAAGGTCCACCTGGCAATTGTGAAAGTGCTGACATAGTATATGGTTCCCAGGCAGTGCTGAGCTTCGAAGAATATTGACCTTGTTGAGGAAATACCATTCAGTACTGAGTTCGTTGATCAGACTTTGCTGGCGGGTACGTAAGATCCCAGCCCACCTAATCTCTGAAGTTGACTTTATCTGATGATCGATACTTAATAAGCTGTGGCATCGGAGGGACCTTGTGGCATCGGAGGGATTTATTTTCGGGATCCGTGGCATCGGAGACCTTTGCTGTAAATTTAATTAATTATTTTTGTAGTCGTGGTTGTGATTGTACAGGGGGTTGAGGGTAAGTGAGGCGGAGCTGCTCTGGTTCGCTCATGGACCAATCGGCCAGTCAACATCACGAATTTTCTAGCCGAGATTGGCTGTTTCTATGGTTACACACACGTAATTTTGGCCGGTAATGCTCGAGATGGCCTCACTTACCCACAACCTCTGTAATTACGTTTCCGGTTATCGTGATGGTTGAATTTTGCGGGGAATTGTGGTTGCGCCAGTTGTCTGAGGACTTATCTCCGGCGCGAGTATATTCAAGCAGGGCTGATACTGCAAATACTTGCAAGGGTACCGGTGATAGCCACCACCACCACCATAGTGTATTGCTCGCGCATGCGCGCACTAGAGCGTGTTCAGTGAGTACGGTAGTCGAGAACAAGCACAGTAAGTCGTACCACCATTCAGAAGGTTCAAATCTGAAGCCTTGCTTGCGCCTACAATATCATGGCGGCTCCACCCCCGCTCCACAGAAGGAAAAAGGAACGAAAACAGAAAGGGGAGGTTGCAGGCCGTCACACAAACCGAAAATCAAGCGAGCCATTGCTGCAATGGAGGGAGGACAAGGCGGATTTCACGCTGTCGGCATGCCATACTGTACGGTACTGTGGCACCTGTTCCCCTCCTTTCTCACGTCGTACTACCGTTATCTATTTCTTGTCCCGAGCCTAGAAGCACTGCCGGCTGTCGTTCGCGCGTCTCATTAGTGGTACTAGCACTGCACGAGCACACTGGATCGAAGGGTCGTGACGACTGCCCTGCCGCCTTGCTCTTTTACCTTCGACTCCTCCCTCCCTTCCTCCCTCTCGCCTCCAATCACACATCACTTCCCGCTCCCGAGTAAGGCGGGTCCCCACCCTTCCTGTATCCCACACAGTCTTCTGCTCCCTTATTCCGCCATCGCTTGTGGAAGCTTTCAAGCTCTCTTTCTCCCCCTTCTCGCTATCATTGTTTATGTCCATGCTCATCCCTAGTCCTCCGGCTGCCCTTTCAAGCTCCAGATACGAACAAGATCAGCCGAAGGGACATTGAATAACCCAAGGTCCGTGCGGCCGCCGAGCACGTGCAAGTTCAAGTTCCTCCCCTCACCACACACTCCTAGCCCCAAAAATCAAACCCACCCTTCAGCAATCTCATCGATCCGACATCCATCTACCAGACGGCATTCTCCTATCATTGGAACCCTTCCTTTTTAAAAAATAAAATAAATAAATATAAAATAAAAAAAAGGAAGAAAATAGTCCATAACCCCCAGCAGGCCAACGAGGCCTCACTTCCCGCCTCTTCTTTCAACGATACTGGCTCTCAATCGGCCGGGAGCGATAAGATACGCTGCTTGTGGTACTGCCCCACATCACCGAAGATTCCATCTTATTTTCTAGAACACCTTTTCACCTCCGTTTACAAACCTCCCCAATTCCTTCCTCCCTCTTCTGACTCCCAACTTCCCGATTCAACCCTCTCACCCCAAGAAAATCTCCCAATGTCCCTTCTAGATATCCACCCTCTAGTTAATTTTTAATTTTTCTTGGTTTGGGGGAAAAATACAAAAATTGTACCCGAATTTATTAAATTCGATTCCACTGTTAACTATCGGCTGAAGGTTGTCAACGGATTTCGTCCCCTGTGTTAGCTCCCAGCTGGCGAGAATACCAAGTGAGGTCTCACCATGTCAGTAGGATTCGGATTCAGCATCGGGGACATTCTCGCCTGTGGGAAATTCTGCCATCAAATCTACAAGGCATGTTTTTCCGAGGCTCACGATGCTACGGCGGCCTGGACAGCTCTAGGCAAGGAACTTGTCCTCCTAGGTGATGCCCTACAAAACCTTTGCTCAGATGATGGGATCATACCACAAGATCCCTTTTGCGGCCCAGAGAAGGAACAGCGAGCACTGGAAGCAGTCAGAGTAGTGGTCGGTGACTTTCGGGAGACGTTAAAGGACCTAAGAGCGTTCCTCCTAAGATATGATGATTTCCAAAAACCAGATGCTGGGAAGCAATATTGGCTGAAGATCAAGTTCAGTGTCAA
Source organism: Tuber borchii (assembly GCA_003070745.1). Lineage (NCBI taxonomy): Eukaryota > Fungi > Ascomycota > Pezizomycetes > Pezizales > Tuberaceae > Tuber > Tuber borchii. The sequence goes on along the minus strand of NESQ01000207.1, from coordinate 108,666 downwards.
CTCTGGAGACGTTGACAAGTTCAGGGCAAGGGTAGCTATGCATACTCGAGCAATACATCTACTGCTTAACCCATTAATATAGTGAGTATACATATGCCGTTCGGCGCGACGATACGTGATCATATATGAAACTGACTAGCTCTCCCAGTCAATCTTCAAAAAAGGTAGAGAACACGGTCACGAGGATCGAAACTCGCATCGACACTATCGACCAAGTCTTGCACGCCCTATTGGTTGTCGCGTCAGAACAGCTAACGACTACCTCATCTTCCCGTAACCCTGGAAGAATTGCCGACCGAGCTCATACAAGACCCCAGAATGGTCACCCTCAATACCTTATCACAGACCCGCCCTGGAGTCCTCGGGTAATACCTACACTTCCAGCTACGAACCAGGATATGCCATGGGGTGGAGGGCAGATGATCAGAACAAACAGTTATCCCGCTACGGTAGACCGATATGAGGATCCTATAGATATAAGCCTTCGTCGGTCATCCACAGAGACTAATATGATGAACACACATTCTCCAACATCGCCGTATTCTCCAAGCAGTAGAAGGGGGCCCCCTGCAGATCGCAGCAGTGATGAGGGATATAGTAGCGGGTTTTCATCCACCTCAACTGGGGTCGATCCTTCGGGATACGGAACACAGCGGCAAAGGTCATCTTCAGGCGTGACTGAACTCTCCGATAACCCAATAAGTAGGGCACTACAGCAATCGGCTATGAGTGCAAAGAAAAGGCCCATCGAGCATTGGATTACCGCCGCAATGCATTGGTACTTCAAGGTAATTACCCTAAACGAGTCATCAACTATCATTCGCTTTGCAAAAGTTAATCAATATTATGTACATTGCCAGGCAGAGAAAGATCTTGAAGACCCTGACAACCCGGAAGTCTCATTAGAAGCCTATTTAGGTCTAATGAAGAGTTCCTGGATCGTGGAGAACGTCATCAACACATGGGAGGCCGAAGACGGCCCGTCTGAAGAGATGAAAAGAAGCATCGAAACTCTCGTTGTTGTGAGTAATGTAACTCGTGTGTCATCATATCACATCTGACAATAGGCAGTTGATTGTAGACCAATTCCGAAAAATTGGGGGGCGGAAGATGCCCGACATCAGAAACATCGGCTCACTAGATTACGAAATATGGCATAAAGATATCGTCCCTATTCTCATGGAGCCCGCTTTGCCGCTTCATTCTCGTGCCTCGTCAAGACAGAGCGCATTCGGTGGCGTGTACTACGACGATCTTACATCCCCTAGAAGGCCTTCACAAGCATCGAGCCATACCCGCACAACGACCCCGCCAGATTCCGATCCATCCCATGAAGATTCCTCTGGATCTCCGGCCAGCCGGCCTTCCCCGAGCCTTCCGAGTAGCAGTAGAACTTCAAGTCTACGGTCATCCGAGAACGGGCAGAAATTGTCAAACCCAGCCGGGCTCACACGCACCAACGATCGCTCCCCAAGCATCTCAACCACTTCGCCCCAACCCCCAGACGATGACCTGGAGAGTTATGAAGGGCTCGGTGAGCGCATCATTCTCGATAAGACGTAAGTAATTTCCATCTTCCATGCGCTAGGCAAGATCTAACACGTGAATTGATCCAGTGAAATTATGTGGGCTTCACAAGTTTCCGGTCCTTTTCAAAGGGGCTCCGTCAAAATATTTTGGCACCAGTCCACGAAATTTTTCCGGATATACACGAAGTATAGTCCCCGCCGTGCTCATTCGCAAGAGGGTAGGTTTATCGACCCCTTATCATAATGCGCAGCTAAATCGTAGAGCAGTGCCCCTAAGGGGTACTGAAATGATCCCACAATATGCCTATGATGATGAATCTACCATCTACTTACGGAGAACCGCTAGACTGCCAACTACAAGCTCCACAGCAAAAGGCGACACTATAGGCCATGTGTACAAATTCCACACATCAGAGTGTGAGACTCCTATACCTGCGTCTCTTATAACTTCAAGCGCCCTAGGCTAATAATGGTATCTAGCCATGTTTGACTTTCAGAAAGCACTCACAAGCGAGCGCGTTTACCAACATCTGTAAGTCTTTTCACTTCTTACCCTTGGTTCTGGAACCAGTTCTAACAAGAAGCATGATCTTAGGGTGAAGCGCGTTGCTTCGGTAAAGTTCAAGCGAAGCTCGGAGAATGGCACCCACTCCTATCACGACGTCTGTCTCCAACTCTGGCACGAAAACCCACCAGCCGACGCACTCTTCACAGATGTAGCCTCCGGTATGACCGGAGTCTCCCAAGCCACTTGTGCGAAGCTTATTCTCTCGTGTTCCCGTTTGATGATATATTTAGGGGGCTCGGGCTCCTTCCTCACTTGCTTTCGTTCGTAACCCCGCTGCACTGCTTTCCGATGGAGCCCGTTAACATTTCAAAATAGTAACCGACGACATTACACTCGAACATGAGGACCATGACCTTAAATTGATGTTAGTGCCAACAAAGTACGGGGGTTATTCGTGGAAATCGCCTAAACCGTGGAAATCGCCTAAAACTGTCAAGGCGGCCATCCGTGGCAGCGAAAGCCGCAAAGGCGGGTTTAGGCTCGACAAGGACAAGATCTCCCCTGACGACCAAGATAGTTTCGAAAACTTTTCCTATATTCACATCAACTTTAGGGATCTCGAATGTAGGTTATTTTAGGATGAATTGCTCAATCCACATGCTGATCGTACTGCTTTAGATTTGAACAAGTTTAAAAAACTCTGGAACAAAATGATGGCTATGAGGCGCACGGAGCGAGAGCGAATTAGTGGTGTAAGGGACAAACTCAAAGAGGCGATCCGGGCCCCGCTCGCAGTCAATTGACTGCCTCATACAACTTCCTTTAACTTATTCTTGATGTATACCTTTTTTATTATTAAATTTTTGTATCTAAAGCAAAACGGCGCAGGTGCACGGCGGGGAACGGTCTGGACAGCAATTAATGTCATGGTAGATTTCTTTTGATTTGAATATATTTTTTCTTTTTCCCCATCAGAGTACGGTAGCTTGAGCTGTAGCAATAGATCTGGCAACGTGGTCTACGCTGAGCCTTTCTTCATCACCGTATACAATCTCCCCAACAAGTGATTGAGTTGGCAAACAAGGGAGAAAAAAAATACAGTAGGTTGCCACACCGTGAGGACACAAAATGCCTTACCAGCAAAAAAGCAAATCCTAAGACACATAACAGCTGCAGGAACCATATCTCATCACCGGTTCACCAACAAAGCTGGAAAAAAGTAAATCCGGGCTTACCTCACGTCAGGTTGCCGCTCAACGGGCTTACGGAATAATTTTCCTCCGACAATGGGGGGAGGGGAGGGGGGGGGGTGCAAGATGGAGTTATTCCGAAGGACAGCTTATGCCATAATAGTTTTGTATATTTATTTAGTTATCCAGAAGGAAAAATGGGGGGGAGCTATTTAGGGTAAGTGGGGAAAGTATTTATGGTGACCATAGTATCCGAGCGAGTGATATCCAGTAATATAGCGATTACAGAAGGGAGGGAGTGGGCACTATGTTTAGTGAGGCGAAGGGAGGGAAGGGACCGAGAGTATTTTGGGCAACTAGCACGAAGAAGTATATAAAATTTCCCAGAGGTGGGGGGAGGTGTGTGTGTGGCAAGACAAAAAGATCACCAAGTTTGTAAAGCCCCACTCATATACTTATAGGAAGTGCGTTCCATTTTCTATAATAACAATCATGGTTCCTGACCGCTCGTGTCCAATCAATCCTATTATATAGCCATGCTCACGCTGACGGTATAATACACTACAGTAAGTAAATATGGCTACGGCTACGGTAGAGTGCGGTACAGGACTCACGCAGCATCACTCGCTCTTTAAAACTCTATTTTAGCGAGATTACTCACTTGCCTTGCTAGCTGGCTGGCTGGGCTGGGCTCGGTGGCTCGGTGGCTCGGCGGTTACGGTTAACTTAACTTAGCGAACTGTTTCGCTCGGATCTAGGTATCCCCTCCGCGCAGGGATGATTCTGGTTCCCCCTTTTTGGGTGGGAACTCCGTAGTAGTACCGGTACTGTAGTAAATAGAAAGAAAGAAAGGCGCCTGAGGCCGACCGGATGGCGGGGGGGGGAGGAGGAGAAGGATTGAAGAGTGAGATGATGGCCTTGAAACTGTTGTTGAGTTTGTCGGTATGATACTGTGGCTGTGGATCCTTTCTTTCTTTCTTTCTTTCTTTCTTACACTCGTACGATAATGAGGAGAGTATCAAGCGATACCCAACTCGGTAAGCTTAGCATATCATAATTCTCGTGCCTTGTTATTTGGATGGTGCCTAATTTTGATAATTATACCTAAGGCAAATTGGTTGAGTCGAGATGAATTCTACTGTATGTACCGTGATTTTTTCTTTCTTCCCGGATAAGCAGGGAACAATGGATCCGAAAGGACAGGGATGGCATTCCGCTGGTTAACCTTAAGTATCATACCGTAACTTTTCAACAACTTTCTTGCCGGACCCTTGGTGCTGTAACTGCGATATCTGATTAGTTAGGATTATTTTTGCTATGCATGCTTTCCTTCATATGGCCGAGATCTACATACGCACTCACAATAGTTGGTCACGGGGTGGATAAGGGGGACTTTTTGTTTCTTTTTCTTTTTCTTTCCTCAGGTTAAGCAGTTAGGCTGCAACAATCATCACTCCTCCTACCGCATCATACAAACATCTACTGTACTTGATACCATTGAGGGGTTCCTTTGTCTTTCGATGCAATATACCGCAAAAGCTGAGGAAAAAATTCGCCACCTCCGTCCCAGGATGGCTTAATTCCGAGGCAGTATAGTAGGGTATCCTATCAGATTGCTTCAGATTTTGGCGTAAACAATGGATTATTGTTGGTAGGTGCCTGTTGCTACGAATCAGCCAATAAGAAAATCCTCCTGGAGTTGAGATTATCTCTCTAATTGGACTGGAATTAACACATCCTGGGACGGAGATAGTGGATTTTATCAGTGGAGTAATAAGAGTGGATGCGGTATCGGTATAATACCGTAGGACGTATGATACGGGAGTTAGTTGCCAAGAAAATTCAAACTCGGAATAGCATCATCATAACTAACTTATGGGAAAAACCGGTTTCATGTTTCATGCTTCATGTTTTTTTGGTTTGTTTTTTTCTCTCGGTCTTTTCTTTCCTTCTTTCGGAATCTTTCCTTCCTTCCTTCCTTCCTTCCTTTTTTTTTTTGTTTTTGTAAAAATGTCCCATGATTACTTTTCTTTTTTTCTGTTAGTTAGTTAGTACTGGTAACAGTAGAGAGGGGGAAGAAAGAAGAGAAAAAAGAAAGAAACAAAAATACTTGTATTTTGGGCGAGAGTAGTTATTCGGATGATATGGTGTTCTAGACCTGCAGGGCACTTCTGATATCTATGGTACGGTATCATAATTGTACGAGTACAGTACGAGCATCATACTTCCCACTTTTTAATTTATCATTGCTACCTACAAGTAATAGGGCGAGTTTGGTCAGGTTTTTCGGGATTTGGGAATGACGACGGTGACTCCGGAGGGTTGAACTGATAGTACTACGTTCAGCTACTGTATTGCGAACACGGTACCTATCACGAGTCGCCCTCCTGTTTTCTTCCTTTCTTTCTTTTTTCCTCGGTTTTAGACCATTGGCCGGGTTGTGGGGGGAGGTCTCCGTTTCTCTCCACTCATGTATATATAAAAATAAAAAATAAAAAATAAAAATAAACCCCACCTGTACCGTACCCCATCTTGTGTGGAATGTCATTCGTTCGCTCAGATTTCCTACGATATCCCAGTAAGCCGCTATCTTTAACAAGGCATGGTAGGGGGCAGAGCGAAGGACCCACTAAAAATGTACTGGTAAAACATCAAACTCTGTGGGGCTGTTCGCCATTCTGTACTCCACCTACGAACAGTGTAGGGCACACCTAACGAAACTAACAGTTTCGCAGTGAACCACATTGGCGGCCAGCGGGAAGTGGTGGGTCCAGTATCATACGGTGTTCGCAATTCTAGGCATCCTACCTATTTCCGAAAGGGGAAAAGTGGGAAAGTAAAAAAGAGCATGGCAATCTACCATCTTTTCGGGTGCGAAGGGAGCTTACGCTGATCGTTCCTTGGTTGGATTAGTAGTCTCGGGTGGTGTGGGGGTTGTGGTGGTACCGGTACTTGTAGATCATTGTTATTGTCATTGCGTCATGGTGGCCGCGCATGTCCGCTGTTGGGGCGGCTGCTGCTGGTCGGGGGTCTGATCCCACACTGGATCGTGCACTTGTGCGGCGGCCGGCCGGCGGCGACGTGGTCACCTTTCCTCGGGGCAGGCGGGCCCGATGATGCGAGATTCTCCAATTCATGGTAGACTACCGTAGTGATTGCGGTACCTCCTGTACTCCCCAATAATCCCAACAATATGCGCCGTACTTGTTAGTCTAGCTAACCCGGGGCACCGTCTCCTGTATACTCGTCCCAGGTACAGTCGTCTTCGTCACCCGACGCTTCCCGCAGTGTCTTCTGTTGAACAGGGATCAATAACAGGTATTTTTTTACTTTGGCGGACTCACTTCTTTTTGCTAATACCGGTACCCTATCTATTTTTTTCACCAGTTTTCGTCATGCCCCTTTCGTCATGCCCCCATTAAAGACTGTTGCCAAACCGAAGCCCGTGCACAAAAGACAAACATTTCCCACTTATGGTAGCCAAAACCATACTGTGCTATATCGAGGTGTGGGGTCGGGAGAATAAACTATCCGGAATATTCGCTCGTCCTCCCGAAATATTCACTCGCCCTCCGGCCGACGCTTCCTCCACCCCGGTTCGCCCCGATTCTCCCCGGTTCTCCGATAGCTTACCGTACTGCACAGGAAGATGATTCTGTGTCCGTTGCTTTTTTTTCGTAGTCGTCGCATAGGTGTGAGGCGGATAAACGGTAGGTCAACCCTGACCAGCATCAGCCCCGTCACGGTAATTTCCACTTAGCACGGGATGAGCGACCCAAAGAGCAGATATCAGCATGATGAGCGAAAATGCAGGTACGCTCGAGACGACGATCCCGGCTAGAGCCCGTTGGAGCTGAAGTGTTGTTGCACAAGGAAGGGTCCAAAGCCGCTTTTTCTTTTTTCCCCTTCTTCTCCCTCTCGAGCTACGACACATCAGAGGGAAAGCTTTTTTTCACTTGCAAGTCGCTACGGTCAGGCGTTCTTGTGGGTTTTGGTAAACGTCATGCGGTTTCCTCGACTTGGCGTGAGATTCGACTGGGCTAGGTCATACAGAGCAGTTGCGGTGATTTAAGGGTTTCGAATCAAGGAGGGTGATGAATTTCGCTTATTATTGCGTTACGGTAGGGTAGTCCTGATTGGGCGGCGTGACTTTTGAGACTATTTCCACACTTTCTAGATGGCAGTGCTCACAGAAACGGCACTTTTCAGGAAACCTCTGGATTGTAAGGGAGATGATGTTTGTAAAAAAAAGTTTAATTAACTTTATTGTTTTTGCTGAAATTGCTCGTCAATGCAGCTTCGATAAAGGTGCAAATAGGAGGATTCGTACTCGCTATGCGTTGTCCTTGTGAGTGAGTGTATGATACGTATTATACCTACTCTCTTCTGTTTGATTCTGGAACGGTCGAGAACGCGCGTTCGTTGGAATTAGTTGAGCAGTGTAGAGTAGAGAAGAGATGAATAGAATATTCGAACCATTACTGTCGCCGTATCGCGCACACCTTCTTACGCTGTCTAGAGTTCTAGAGTGCCATTGTCTAGCATCCAGTAGCGTGCTTGCAATTGACCATTGACTTGTTTCATTTTTTTTAGTCGAGTTACCCATCGCATCTCAGCCTTGTCGATCCCGCTGTCGTTAACTGAATACAAGCAGGACACCCCACAGGTACTGATACTGGCGCTCAAGTACTCGAGCACTACCGCCCGTAGCTGGGAAGAAGTGCCAGAATGCAGGGGTTGTGAAATTGTATGGGCACTTCAGATACGCACGGATTCCTTGCCATAAATTTAGATTTTCGGGCACCTTTTGCCTGCGACGAGCATCTATTCGTACCCTACTCTGAGCCAACCTGGTGAATGAGGGCTCGCCGCGCCCTCCCCATCCCATGCGGCACGCCGTCCTCATCAACCATGAATCCGTGGCCCATCCCTTCTCACTTAAGGCCCCTCGCCTACCATTTATAAACGGAACCAGATGACTAACACCCATTTCCGACCAATACCGCAATTCCCAACCCACACCTAACCGAATCCCGACTAAAAACCCAAAACTAGAGCAAATGAGAACCCAGCCTGGCCAAGGCCCACCATGATTCGCACATTGTGCGCAAGCACGTAGAGAGTTTTTGGTTTTTTCTGTCGTCGGTCCAAAAGTGCCCGCCGTCCACACACACGCACGCACATACCCTGCTTTCGGGGGAGTGATCTGCAACAGGCAAACGCAGGAACTGTGGTAATGAGAGGCGCGGAGGGTAGGTGTGGAAGAGATGATGGAGGAGGGGCCTGGATTATGGTAACGCCTAGGGCAATGTTCGCTGTGCTGCGGATTATTAGATGACTGAGTGCAGGCGACGTAAGTTAAGCAAGTAACTTGTACTCGAGTAGAGGGAGGAAGGGCATATATAAAGACGGCTAGCCGTTCTTCAGACAGAGGGCTTTTTTAGTTTGTTTTTTGTTTCCTCAACAACCCGGACGAGCTTGTCGCTGCTACCATCATTACTCATTGCTACTACTTCTACACCACATTTAAGACCAGACGAACGAACGAACGAACGAACGAGCCAACAAGCAAGCGAAGAAAAAAGCGATTATCATTACAAAAACACAAAACACAAAGCGCAAAGGCAGTAAAGAACAATCCATCTTGCCAAACATGCCTCAAACTTCTGCTCCATTGCCTCCTCCAAGGCCAACTCCTCCACGTTTGCCGACGCCAGACCTTCCTCCAGTGAGTTCAGGAATGTTTTACTACGTATGTTTCCTCCCTCCCTCCTTCCACTCAACCCCTTCTCAAACATTATCTAACGTTTTTTTATCTATCAGGGCTCATAGAACACCTAATACTCACCACAAAAAAACCAAACTTTTTTCAAACAAAAAAAAAGGATCCCTACTCTACTCTATGGAATGATGTTTTTTCCCCCCCCCTCCATCTACTCCTCCTCGAAAATGCATCGAGCAATGATTGCTCTGCATTGGTTTCATTTCGGGAACAACTAGTTTGTCACCATCATAGCTTGCCGAGAAGAAAAAAGCTGGCTAGTTAGGTGATTGCTACGCCTTCTCGGGGAAGATTATGACCACCCTTTTAGAAGCTTGGGTCGGTCGGTATGGCGAAATGCTGTATTTCTACGTTTACGTATCTCGTGTTTTGTGTTGTCTTTTGGATTTGGGAAATGGCGGGGTGGAAAGGTTAGAGGGGTGGTGGGACGGGAGGGAGGAAAGCAGGAACGCGGGGAGGGACGGACCGATCGATGGTGGAAATAAAGTGAAGAAAGATCACGGTGGGGGATGAGCTGGTTTCATTATTATTTATCTGTTTCTGTTACTCGATTTCGTTTATTGTCCTGTCTGTTCTATTCTATTCTATCCTATCTTATTCTATTCTATTGCTTTATTCTGTCCTGCGATGTTTCGTTTTGTGCCTTCTGTTAAGCTTGTGATCAATGATACCAATCTACCCACCATCTCATCTCCCTCTCCATCTTCCTCTTCCCAATGCCCCAAACCTATCCTCCTCTCTCCCTTCCTCCCTCCCAATTCCCTCCCACAAACCCACCAAACCACGCGATCACACTCCCCGACTACGCCCCATCACTTACTCACTCATTCACCAGTTACTCACCCATAAATCAAATCTTGCGGCTTAAAAAGTCTCGTGCAGCATAATAAGGCTTACTATATCCCATCCCATCCCATCCCACATCCAACAGATGCGTCCCACAAACCCCTGGAAGCTGTGTGTCTGGGTTGCAACCACCTGCACAGCCGCCGGGCGACTGCGTAAGGCTGAAATTGCCGGATATTGATGAGTGGCTTGGCAGTCATGAAATCTCACTCGATTAGTCTCTCGGGGCAGGGAGAGAAGAGGGGATTGGTCCGTCGGTTGGCGGATTCGAGACGGCGGGGCGTGAGAAGTAATACAGTGTAGTGGGTCGAGGGAGATGAGTGAGGCTTGCGAAGGGGGATGGGATGAGGTGTTGATCTGGTTTAATTGATGGGACCGTTTGAGGTGTTTTGTGTGGTGGGTTGTTGTTCGTTGTCACCTGCGAGGCCACCAGCACACCCATCGCCTGTCACACTCTGCTGGTGCTTTCTGCAGTCCGGAGGATAACAATCGGATTGTTGAGACGTGGCTTGGGCAAGGAGAAACTTGACGAGCTGCCAACAGAATTATGCGCGCATAGTGCCACACCGCGAATGGCCTCGTTCGTGGCTGATTTTGCTACATTCTGGTAGCCCTGAGGCGCACTTGGATTAAGGCCCTTTCATCCTTCTGATCTCAGCTTAGTTGCATGAGAGCGGGTTAGTTCGCCTTATCATTTCCAACTCTAGCCCCATTTCTTAACATCTGGCGTTGGGCTATCGGCTAACGGTATACTGATACCCGGGTCTATCCGATAGGAAGCATTGAATGGGTACATAGACTACTCGAGCACTCGAGTACTTTATTCTCCGCCCGTTCGCGCACCGCCCTTGTGGCGCCGGGACAACAACACTCGATACCCCATCCGCAGAATGCAAGTATTGAATATTCCCCGCGAGAAAAATTTGCGAACCCACTACCTGCACTCTCGAGTCCATTCTAACTTTCTAAAATATATATCTGTCCGAAAAAATGAGTCTCCATGGGAAAAGTGACGATACCATAATATCTGAGTGATTTTGTTTTCCCTCGACGAGTGAGATCATCCGTTACCGAGTGATAATGAGTGAACACTCTGGGTATATCCATGTGGATAATAATAATATTATAATAATAATATAATCCTTTCAAAGACCTCCTCCCTGGGATTAACATTTTTCCTAACTTAACTAACGGATATTTGGCGCAACTTTAAATTACAAATGAGAATCTCCTTGGGCCTGCCTGTATAATCCGCTTCAAGCGCCATGATTGGTTGTTTTCCGAATCGTCGTTGCAACTTACAAAGTACCTTATCGGCATACGATTCGCGACTGTGCCAAACAACCCCCCCTAAATGTCCCCACTTCTGCTGGAATCGTGGGGGAGGGCGGAATGACCCGAGATCATTCTAGGGCGTCTGGAAGTCCGCCCACCTTTAGATTAATAAAAAGGAACGGAAAAAGGAAAATAATAATAATAATAATACAACAGAGTTTACTGGGAGAGGCCTGAAAAATTTTAACTCATATCCAGATTCTCGGTTTGTGTTTTCACGCTACTGAGTTAAATTCTTAATTGATGACTTGGAGATTTATTTGTGGAGTATGTATATACAATACAATACTGTACTCGAGTACAGTGCAGTGTGAAGAGGAGGGTATTATATCAGGATAAGCCACCAGTGAGTGAGTGAGTGAGTGAGTGAGTAAGTTGGTGGATGAAATCTTGTCTCAAGTCGGGGATCTACAGTTTCGTGTGCTGCACTGTACAGAAACTTATCATCTCACTAAGTAAAGCTCGGCCATTAACCTCGTGTAGGGGTTGCGGTTTGAGTTATACTAACTGACTTGATAACTATGATATAGCCGTGTTGAAGGTTGGAAAATAAAGAAATAAATAATACTATTCGAAGAGTTTTGGTTTAAGGTGTTTGCGACTGGCAATCATAGTTTAAGAACTCACTTCCTCTAACGGTCTGCTGTAAGACCGACAAGTAGTTTCTCCTAGTTGGAACACCTACTGCTTGAGATACTCCGAGTGGGTGTGATATATGATTTATCTTCTCCGGGGGACGACATGGGGGAGTGACTTTGTTGATTGTTGTACTGGATGATAATATGAGATTCTTGTGAGGGCATGGTACGGTATAGATTAAGGATTAGCTCTTCGGGGTGTGCTACTCGAATACTGTTTTTGCCAAAAAAAAAGAGCTAAATAGGATTTGGTCACCTCTTCTCGCATATATACTTGCGCATTCCACAAGTACTTCTGTGTTGTGATGGGGGTAACAGAGTTAGATTGTAGGGATGAGGGGTTGAGAAATGTAGACTCGAGTTATATGCCGAGCCTAGTCTCTTACTTGACTTGTGTAGTGTATGATACTGCGATTTTGAGAAGTGCGGTCTGATCATATAACGTAATCAGACCTGAGGTGCCAAATTAGTGCTCGAGGGCAGTATGTACCATGCAGATCTTATTTTGAAATCATGCATTTATCCTAGCTATACCTGCCCGGCGTGGCTGTCAGGCGTCTGCCAATCTTATGTCTTTCACTAGACATTATCTATCCTTTCCTAGGCTGGAAAAAAAAAAGATGTTCACGACGCAATAGAAAGGGAGAGCACAGCTTGTCAGAGTGAAAATAGCTAAAACATTTCTTACTTTCAGGGCCCGCAGCAGCTTTTCCAAAAGAAAGGAAGCAAAAGAAACCTTTCCATCCTTTTCTGCTACCCCGCCGATCGCCAACCTTTTCAAGGTCTAGAGTCAGATTCTACCACCTCGTAACAGGATTGATAGGCCCTACAGCCCTATTGACGAAAGCTACTGTAGGTTCTCCAATCTCCCAGTTCCCATAGGGCAGGAGGGTTTTTTTAATCCTCCTACCCTACATGATGGTTCGTTCAATAATAACTCACTGTAAGCGTGAATTGAACTCCTGGGCTCCTGCTAATTGCGACAGGAGGTTAATTGGTTCTTGACATGTTAACCACTGCGCCAGCTAGGTATTTCATGAATGATCAACTTGGGAACTAATACTTATCCTACTGAAAGCTGGATTTCGACAAGTTGTTAAGTAGATTTCAACAGAGGTCTTTTTTTGCTCCTTAGATACCCCTAGTGAGGGATTCGCTATAATTTTAAATGGAATTAGTTCTTTGTGCACGCATTACTTCCCCACAGTAGGATGTGAAACTACATACCTGAGCGATACTAGTCATTCAAGACCACTCTCTGTCTATCTTGGGTCTACTATCTAGTATCGAGCATAGGGTATCAAGGGAGAGACTCTGGAGAAAATGTGAGTAGCTTGGTTGGATACGTATGGTTAAGGAATGTTCACCTTGTTTCTATTCGCTAGATGTGAGAAAAAAATGAATGCCCACACTTACTGGAGTCTCCACCACAGAATACCATCCAGGACCGAACAGCTCTCTCGGAAGCTTCACTCCTATCCCCCCTCCTCGGAAGGAGAGCTAAATGAATGCGATTTTGTGGATAATGTTGTATAGCTTTAGCGATGGAGCTATGTCGGAATTTTAGAAGAGATGTGTAGCCCCGTTCTAAAAGTTCTCGCATCCAGACTGGTACTGCGACATGAAAGACCATAATACATCTGGTATAAAAATTTGTCACGGTACCAGCCAGGGTATGAGAACTTTTGGAACGAGGCTGTACATATCTGAGACGTCTAGTGAACTTCCCACCCCTGTTCCTTTCACCATATGTCACTCTCGTATTCGATTTATTGAAGTTTTTTTTTATCATAGAAGGGGAGAGATATCATATCTCGCTAACCGCGCGTTAGTACGGTGGGAATATCGGAGGGTGGAGTAGGGGGGGTTTATCACAGATAATGGGGGAGATGTAAACATCTTACGTCCATTTTTTCCCGTTACTGTTCTTTTAAGTCCAACGAGAAACGAAGGAAAGAATGAAATTAACCGTGATAAGCTCCATGACTCTGTTGCGGAAAGAGCACCTAATCTGTCGTTCTCGAGGACGTCAAGAGAAGCCTACTTACTTTCCTAGGGGTAAACCTGGAGGAGAAAGAGCCTGTGGGGCTCCAGGGTAGTAGCAGTAGTAGTAGAAGTGACACAGGAGATACTTGACCACCATGCTGACCAAGATGCCCGGGGGCAAGAGGCTTTGCATGATGAGGCGGTCTATTCTCAATGACCCTCTCTAGTAAGTAAAGTATATTCAAAAGGAGGTGTGCTTTGGTGTGTCCAGCGAGTTACTGACCGAAATGCCCTCAACAAACTAGAAGTTACGATAAGCTAAGAATGTTTCCAGAATCCTTGTGCGAGATCTACTGAGGGTGTAGGAAAGAACGCAAAAAAGGGGATACTATTGGAGAGTAAATGGATCAAGCAGAGAGCTGAGGCCTCCCCCACTCGCAGCGACAAAGAACTCAGGAAATGCCAAGCTATTAAAAGGACTGACTAGAGGTGATAATCCTTATTTTGGTGCCCAGACGCTCTCTGGGGTATAGGCTAAGGACTGGAAGCATTATGGTCCTAGGTGTGCTATATAATGCGGTAATCACTACTATAATAATCAACCACCACCCCATAATCCTTCTTACATCGCGATTAATATGTTCCTCTTACCCGATACGCTACTCTATTCCCCCGTCACTCGGAATGCACATTCTGACTAGAACCCACCCAGTTTAGGCTTCAGATACCTTGCTTATCTCAGTAAATATTTCCCCATCCTATAGAATTCGGGGGCATGATTACCGTCCCGCTATCTAGTATTGCTCCCTTGGGCTCTGGAACACGACAAAATTTGGCATCACTTTAGGCAGCAGATTGAATCCGAAAATTTACTTTCTTAGGTAGAAGGGGTATTCATTATTTAAGCATGGAAGGTTTTATGCGTCGGCATATTCATTTGGCTGGTTCGTTTGGTTTTCCGGGCTGAGATAGATGGAGGTGAGCTCATGGAACGTCACTCGTACTTTTTCCCATCTAGCCCTTTGTCTTTACTGGCCATCCGGTACCGTAATTGGCAGCCCAATTCCTCCCTTAGATTCCCTCATCTCGTCCTATGGATCTGCATTTCGACTCAAATATGGCCGTCTTTAGGGATTGTGACTCTACATGCACTGTGAGAGGTAGCGCCTCGGGGATTCTCACTATGTTACCTAGGGGAAGTCAATGATTTTTCCTTACTATCTGAAGGTATTATCGCTTGCTAGATTTATGCCTAAGTAATTTAGTACCCTTTCTCCCACCTCACTGGATGACAGCTCTGGAGGGGGAACGAAAAAGGGGAAGAAAAAAACTACCTATCGCTCACAAACAAAAAAAGGCCAGCCAGCTAGCTCACATGCGTTAAATCATTATCCGGGCACGAATTTGAACTCTGTCCCCAAGCGTAAATCCCTCCCAAACTTCTAAAAACAGCATATCCTAGACCTTATCTGCAAAGTTCCTCTCAAGATCATCACCCTCAGCTCTTTTCAATCGCTCGACCCAGAGAGCGCAAAGCAGCTCCCCCCCATAGCCGCCAAAGCGGCAAGCAAAGTCCCAATCCTGCTGTGGATCCAGTAAATACATGAAGATTCGGATTAGCAATAGGAAGGATAACGGAAATAGAAAAAAATAAAATAACAATAATCATATAAAGATTGGAAAACTACTAACCTCCAACTTGGCTAAGAGATCACTAAGCCGAGCCTCGATCAGGTTCAACATATGGTCGCTATTCAAAGTAGCTCTGCATCCGTCTATAGTGGCGGAAACAAAGTCACCTGCAATTTTCCGGGCGAGACCTTGAAGTACGTTATATGGGTCTTGCCACTTCAGCCGGAAAACTGTGTAGAGTGTCTTTTCAATCTTACTGAGAAAGTGCTAGTGCAGAATTATCAGCAGGGGAGGTACAGTGAGAGGGGTACGAAAACCAAGGATTGGTGACGCGTACAGATGCCATACGCTCAACACCCCTGGGGCCGAAGCAAGCCACAGTTGACTGAATCAGTGGCCTTGAATATTGCAAGGCCGGGATGCTAATAGCGGGGAAGCTCGGCCTCTTGTGTCCATGAACATTGCAATTAAGAGTCAAGCTGGGGACCTTAGGAAGTCTGGGATTGAGGAGTACTGGGAGAGTGCAATTGAATTGTGGCGGAGTGTATAACAGTGTAGACGCTGGGAGGGACCCATGGGCTTGCATAGCAGCTCCGAGAGGTGCTTTGGTTAAGAATTTGGAAAATTCAGGGTAGGGAGACATATAGCACGGCATAGTAAGTAGAGAGCAAGTGTATCCTCCTTTTTTTTTCTCTTCTCCTGTGTCAAGGCAGGGAGGATGGAGGAGTAGGAGGGAAGTGCAGCACAGAGGATCGTTTTAAGATTATAAGAGTGTCGTTGCAGTTTCTAGCCCTTAAAAAATTGCAGGGCTGGAAAGGAAGTGCGGGAGCAGGGAATTGAAGTTTAGGTTTTGGGACATTCCCTTGAATTCGGAATGTAGGGCATCTGTTAGTGAGCTCCCCTAACGCTCGTAGGTACGATAAACCTGCTGGGCTGGTTCCTCGCAAAGCCGTTCCGACTACGCCTAAGGGTTCTACATCTCTGGCCCATAAACCTAAACAATCTATTCCAATGACCCAACCAGCACTCTTCGCAACTGAATAGCAGCGAGGTATCTTCTAAGTTTCTATTCCCCTAATCGGCAATATTATATAGCTGTAGGGGACTTCGGCACATTTTATGTTTGCGAAGGATCATCAAGCCTCACTCATATCATTACCCTCTGTCCTCGTTAAACTTTGTGCTGCCTTTCTTTCGGTAGTATCATGCCACCCCAGGGAAAACGCAACTTCAATCCCGCAACCTGAGTTTACTGGATTCGCTTTTTTTTTCTCCATCATAGTCTTCAAGCAGAAGCTCCTGGTGACAACTGCAAAAAGTTAGGCCGCACATATCCTTCATAGGTTTCCCCTAGCCACAGCTGTACTGTTCCTATCCTGCCGTGCCTCATCTGCCGCTCCTCGCTTAGGTTTCTACGGTAGACAGAGGCAAACAAGACAAGAAGCCCCCTCTGATCTTAAGTCGAATCCGGGCTCCAATTGAGTCTGGTGGCCATTTAGTGGTAGAGCTTAGACACTAAAAATCTTGGAATCTGAACTGAAGTGGGAGCTAATAGTGACGATAAGGATCGGACGTTGCCGCTATCGGTTGGCTTGGGCTCCAAGGAGCACTGTCTTTGCAACCTCCTCATTGGATATCAGGTTTCGGGTCTTCGCGGCAAAGGTTCCACGGCATCATGATAGTGTGGTAAATTGGCGAGGGGCTGGTAGCACAGAAGCTCACTCGAGAAAACTATGGTATATAAGAGTGGAGTGATGATTTTGGGGAGAGAAATGACAATTGAACCAGGTGCATTCTGGAAAATAGCTCGATGAATTACGATGCCTTGGTGATAAAGGGGAATCAGAGTAGAAGTATAAACCCAATAACGAAATCGCCGAATCGTCAATACATTGCTCATAATCAAAAACTACCCGATTGATATCGAGCACAAACTTTCACAATCCCAAGACCTTCTTCAAATCCTTCACTTCCAAATGATCCCTGGTATTCTTCATCCTGTGGCACCAGACTAGCTTCCCATTTTCCCACATCGATTCTCCGCCGTTCTATACAGCGGTACAGATCAGAATATACCACCCCGGAACGAAGGAATACAACATATCATACCTGTTGGTAATCCCCTCCTTTCCTGCCTCCCCATTTAAGAGCAGAAAAAAAGCTGGTGACTGTAATGCTAACCGTACTCTCCTGAATATACTCCGGTTTCTCTCCTAGCTTAAAATTCCTTTCCATACCAAAGAGGGAGTATAATTTCCCAGTGGGCTCCGTATAAATAGGGAACACGCATCCCGTTTCTTCGATATAAGTCCTGATCACAGCGGGATCCCCGTGTCCAACGATAAGCAATTTCTTCCCCGAAGTATCAGGGGGAATTATGGGCGGATTTGATAGAGCTCGAAGGTATCTATCCACGAGTTAGTGATATCGCAGATAACTCGGGACAAAAGGAGATCAATGGGATATCGACTCCCGGCAGCTCCCACAGAAAAAGTGTCTGATGAACAGAATCATTGTCGTCCCCTCGCCTTCATACAAGCTCGAAAAGGCGCGGGAAGTTCCATCTTTGTCAAAGACTTGGAGAACTGCTGCTTCAGCTAGTTCTGCATCGGACGGATGTGGCTCTGACTGGGGTGAACTCATCTAGACTGAGGATAGATGTATTGCTGTTTGGTAAGGAAGGTAGGAATCCACATCAGTATCTGATGGTGATTTTTCGGGAGCCCACCATATCCCTTCGTCGGTGCCAATTTTCACTCAACCTTAGAGGGATGATAGGCAAAACCATTACCCTAATTAGTTCGAATATCACCTATTAAAGTAGTATGCTCATTCACGGAAAGCTGGCCTGGCTAATTAACGAACTTGACCTTCCCCTAGTTGGAGATAAACCGCCGCTTACACCTTTTAGAGGCAGGAGGTAGAGCAAAGCTAGCGACTGAAAATAGGCTAAGTGATCGTTCTACGAGTACGAGTAAGTGCGGATGAATAATAATTACGGCATGTAGATCCGCGGCAGCTACCGACCGGGCGGCTAGTTGTTCGACCGCAGCGCTGCATGAGTTGGACTCGATGTTGGATCGTTGACCATAGTACGATACAAGTAAGTTATATGCGAGTACAACAGAGAAAAAAGAAACCAAAGAAGTAGTTGCAATAAATACACAGATCGTGCCCTAAGAATATTATACAAATAGATGTTTCCGAAGCCCCTCCTCGTCGGATCCTCCGTACTTCGGGGGTTATTTTGCTCATACAGTTTCATGGTCAGCCTACTTGGAGTGTTGAGTCTCAAGTCTAGATCAGACCAGGGAAGATGACCTCGCTGCACCCCCTACCGACTGCAAGGGATGTTCTCAGAAAGTTCTCGGAAAGGGGAGACAGGCTCCCCTTACGACAAGATGACTGACATCCAGACAGTTTCCAGTACTCGAGTACTGAGCAGGCAAGTAAGATTTCTTGAGAGGAACCATCTTCCACGTACGAACAGGAGCGGCAAGTACTTGGCACTGCCGGCCAAGCACGAGTTTGAAACAAATACTGTGGATAATCTGGACAGGTTACCGTGTTGACGGCTGGGTGCAGGATCTTCCAGGAAGCCGAGTGAGGGGGATTGAGGCGAAGGACCGGGCAGCGGGTCGACGAATGGATGCCCACAGTGCCTCTCTCGGCTCGATCTCGCTTGGTCTCATGGCCTTTGCAAAAAACCCGGAGTATGGAAATGAGTAGGACAGTCAGGGTAGGTATTATAACTTTTGCTGAGATTTACTCTCTAGACTTCGTTGAGCCTTTCTATTTTTCCGACCCAGCAGGCGAAGGGCGCCATTCCGAACACATTTCTATTCTCAGCTCCAATTGTACGTGTCTCTCGTTTAGCTGGGGGATAGGCGTTTAATGCACAGGAGAAGGCTTTAGTTGGGAACCTGCATCTGACATCTGCTTTGTACAGTAGCCACTTCCGCGGCTTTCTCCACATTCACGTCCATTCTTCACAACACACCCCCGTCCACTCCTTCCTTCCTTCCTCAACAAATCACGCTCGACAGGCCTACTCGCGAGCGGCGCACTCAGAACATCTAAATACAAGGCTTTACCCCAGACCAGCATTATCCTTTCATTAGATCAAATAATGTCGACCTCTTCAGACCTCCCTCTCCTACGTCCAATTCCCCGTCGCCCACAAACGATCGAGACGTCCTCGCCGTCTCCCTCTCCCAATGCTACTCCATCACCCCTCCTATCACCCCCAGACAATCTCGCATCACCGGCGGATAACCTCTCCCCGACAGAATTCGGACTCCCAAAGCGCACCAGGTCTGCAATCGCCTTAACCTCGTCGACGCTCTTCGGAATCTACTCCCTCTCTGACGATGCCAACAAGGACACTGAGCCCTCTACTCCGCTCCTATCTCGCGACTCGTCCGTCCTTAATATGGCTGACTTCGATATTAAGAAAGAAACCCCATCTCACGTGCCCGTGAAGCATACTCGGAAAGAGCCAGCGCCCTGGTATATGGTTGCTATGAGGGGGATAGCCCTGTTCGCTTTCGGCGTTGCATACGGCGCCGTTGTTACCGATTTGCATAATTCCAAGAAATTCTCACCAGCTACAGTAGACATTGACCGGTACAATCCAAGGTATCTTGTTCAGTGGGGATTGGCGGGTGTGGTGTTGGGTTCGTTGTTGCCATGGTTAGACGGAGGTGATGCAGATCATGGAGGCGCTAGAACGAAAATCGATTGGGACCCTGCGGTTAGAAGTATCGGTGCTTTTGTCGGTATTGCCTATGCTATTGTATTACTCCGTCCCTTTGTCTCTTTTTTTTCTTTTTTTTTTCGCGAAGTCTGTGCTAATGATTTTGTAGAGAAGGCTCCCCTGGCAATCAACCCTACAAGTTAGCGTGTCGCTCTCGCTCGTGAACCCATTCTTGTGGTATCTCATTGATCGCACTCGCGTCGGCTTTTGGCTTTCTGCGGCTGTTGGAATTGCTGGGACGGCTTTCCTTTTGCAAACCAATCCGGAGATGATTCAGACGCCGGAAACCCTCTCTTTCCCGGACGAGAGCAAAATTGCGGGGTCCATCTCTGTTGAGAGCTTTGGTGTTACGGTTTGGATTGCAAGCGTTTTGTTTTGCAGCTGTGTTTGCTTTGGTAATATTGGGAGGAAGTTTGCCTCTATGGAGAGGAATGGTTAAATGAGATGGGGTATGAATCGTCGTGCAGCAATGGCCATTTGGAGGCGGATAGCTGACAGATGGGTGGGTGGGGTTAATGTTTGGCATATTTGAGTCTCTAATTGTAAATGAACTGCACCGATATATAAAACTGGATCGTTTCTGTTGGGCTTCCGCCTATCGAATTAACTAGCAGTAGACTTCTAACAGTATTTCTATACAATCTAGAGGCATCAAAGAGCACAGGGAAGACGAAAATATCTCGGTAGCAGCAATTCCTGTCCTACTCCGTATTTCCGATAAAATTCACCCCAAGGGAAAAATAGAGAAAGATATGGCCTCTTTTTTTTGTAGCTCCCGTAGCACAGAATAACTTGACAGGTGATATCTAAAGCTCAACTCCGCTCACTCCACCGAGAAGGAATAACCAGTTATTTCTTGACAAGCTCAGGAGCCACACTGGAAGCAGCGAGTACGGATGCTTCTTTTGCTTTTTCTGCAAGTGATTTCTCACGACCACCGTAGCTGTCGACGTTAGCTGAAGTTGTTGAAGCAAGAGGGTATGAAAAACGAACTTCCAGTAATTGAGATAACGATATCCCTGGGCCAATTGAGCACACTCGTTGACGAAGTGGCAACCTATGGTAATTAGCTCGAATCCCTCAACATCAATCGAAAGCTCTTGCCGAAGAGAAGGTAATTCTTTGGCGTGACGGCCATGCTACAAATAGACATATCAGCAAATTCCGCACCGGGGGAGATGGGGCGGCAGGGGAACGAACGAATAACGCATAAAAACAGCTGAGTAAACGACCAAAGCGGTGGTCATCTTCCCCGAGATGCTAAACGTGGTCAGTTACTTCAAAAAAAACCCTTATGCGAGCAAACACGCATCTTACATCTCAGGATCTTTGCGGGTGATATCCAAGACAGCAGCAATCGGGATCCCAAAGTTTGAGACCGGGCCCCAAAAGTCTAACCGATGATGGCAAGCGTCAGCATCACCATTCAGCAGGATAGCGAAATGTGTCGAAGGAGAGGAGACAGCATACGAGTGGAGCAGACGTAGCTAAGCGCAGGATTGCTGCGAATCTTCGCATTAAGGGCTGATATAGCTGCTGCCATGATAGCAGTATGATAGTCGTTGTTGAGAAGGGTTATTTGGAACGCAAGATGTCTGAAGGGTGGCGGGTGGAAGTCGTTGCTTGTCTCGTGAGGCCGCGAGGGGAGACCGAGATCTTTGCAATTCTACTGGCTGACCGGCCGGCCGCCGGGACCCAAGTATAATCAATGGTCCAACGTCACGCCAAATAAGGATTTAGGGCTTTTTTCTCAATTGAGCTTTTTGCTTAGTTTCGGATGAACATGTCTCTTTTTCCGATCTTATTTCCTTTTTCAAAGAGAGTTTTATGCATCGTCTTGGTACATCATGTGGTCTAACGATACACCATTGGGCAATATGATAGTCCGTGGAGCAGGAGCACTATTTTTTATGTTTTCTTCTCCTTCTCTTTCCTGTCTTTTCTTTCCTTGTAACGGTGGGTTGAGTGGGGGCGGCGGGATGGATTTTGTCTTGGCATCAACCTATTAGAATGGTGGGGCAGATTTTAACTGTAGAGTTACTCGTATAGAAGCAAACAAAAGACCTCATACCCACTTCCCCCTACCACTCGACGATAGTGAAAATCCTAGCAAGCAAAAGAGAATAAAAAGCCGTACCCCTTCCACCCTTTTCCGCGTACCAATCCGGATGTACCTAACATAATAATGTGTAATATTCATGCCTAAACTTTGTAATGAGGCGAAAAGTGAAAAAGTCAGATTCGGGAAGGGAGGAAGGGGGAGGTCTCGCCGGCCCTGCCCCCCCGAAACAATTGAGAATATGACGCCGCATCTTTTTAGGGCCATAAAATGAGCCCCACCACCCATCGTCGTCAGCCCCCTCCCTCCTCTCTCTCAATCATTTTCCGTCTTTCCTCTCCATCCTCTCATCCCTTTATCCCGCCCTACACACCCCCTCATCTCTTCTCATCTCCTTCACTCAATCTCATTAAAACATACAAGAAGGTGTCATGTCTGAGACTAAAGCAATGTGAGTTTAACTTCTTCGTTATATCTACGCTCTGGTGGTCTTGCAGTTTGGCTATTATGTCATTGCCCCGCGTTGCGGAGAACCCCTCAGCCTATAATCGATAATATATGGCTGTGTTTGCTTGAATTTTGAGTTGATGTTTGAATGTTTGCTAATCTAGTGAGCGACTGTCTGCCATTGCTGGCGGCCTCGCATCTTCAACACCCAGTGGCGGTCAGTATTTGCTTGAGCATTGCTTCCCACTTCACTTCTAGCTGTTTCAGATGTCGTGGCCTCTCTTATTGAGAACAGAGACACTATACCCTAACTAGGCGGCCAGGATGGTGCCTTCGAGAGTTGGAACCGGTACTGATTTTATCTCTAGATTTCGGCCTTATTGGTCTTGCCGTTATGGGTCAGGTATGTTTCACTTCTTGTTCTGGAAACTGAAATTGGCGTGAGGCTAATTACTCTATCTATACGTAGAACCTGATCCTCAATGTTGCAGACCACGGTATTTATTACTACCAATTCCTCCGCTATTACCTGTGCTCTAACTTTGTTATTAGGCTTTACTGTTGTTGCTTTCAATAGGACTGTAGCGAAGGTCGACCACTTCTTGGAGAATGAAGCCAAGGGTAGGTTTCTGCCCTCTATCGGGTTGTTCCGTTGCTAACATTTCGTAGGAAAATCTATCATTGGTGCTCACTCCATTCAGGATTTCTGCGATAAGCTGAAGAGCCCTCGTAGGATTATGCTGCTTGTTAAGGCTGGCCCTGCTGTCGACGACTTTATTGCTTCTCTCTTGCCCTTCCTATCACCCGGCGATATTATCATTGACGGTGGTAACTCTCACTTCCCCGACAGCAACCGCCGCACCAAGTATCTCGCCGAGAAGCAGATCCGTTTCGTCGGTGCTGGTGTTTCCGGCGGTGAGGAGGGAGCTCGATATGGCCCCTCCATCATGCCCGGTGGTAACGAGGAGGCATGGCCATACATTAAAGACATCTTCCAAAGCATTGCCGCCAAGTCCGATGGCGAGCCATGCTGCGATTGGGTGGGTGATGAGGGGGCTGGCCACTTTGTTAAGATGGTTCACAACGGCATCGAGTATGGTGACATGCAGTTGATTTGTGAGGTGGGTTTGTGTTGCGACTAGAATAAACTCTAGAATTGGCGCTGACGAGTTTGCTCTAGGCCTATGATATCATGAAGCGCGGTCTCAAAATGACAAACTCTGAGATTGGTGATGTTTTCACCAAGTGGAACACCGGTGTCCTCGATTCATTCCTCATCGAAATCACTCGCGATATCATGAAGTACAATGATCCTGCCGATGACACTCCCCTTGTGGAGAAGATCCTCGACAGTGCCGGACAGAAGGGTACCGGAAAATGGACTGCTATCAACGCCCTCGACTTGGGCATGCCCGTCACCTTGATTGGTGAATCCGTCTTCGCCAGATGCCTATCCTCCATCAAGGATGAGAGGGGCCGTGCCGCCGAGGTCCTCGAGGGCCCCGAGATCCCAGCCTTCACTGGTGACAAGGAGGAAGCCATTGCCGATCTCGAACAGGTTAGATATTCCTTAGGATTCAGCTTTATTCGGAACCGCTGGTAAGGAATCATTCAGGCTGATGATTTGGTAAAATAGGCACTTTACGCTAGCAAGATAATTTCTTACGCCCAGGGCTTCATGCTCATTCGTGAGGTGCTCTTGCTACCCCACTGCTCCCATGGGAGGTCCTCATACTGATTAGTAAACTCTAGGCCGCCAAAGAGTACAACTGGAAATTGAACAATCCCGCCATTGCTCTTATGTGGCGTGGTGGATGTATTATTCGCTCCGTCTTCCTTGCGGATATCACCAAAGCGTACCGTGCTAAGCCGGATCTCGAGAATCTGCTCTTTGATGATTTCTTCAAGGCAGCTATTCACCAAGCTCAGCCTGGTTGGAGGCGAGCCATCATCCAGGGAATCCAATTTGGAATCCCCACTCCTTGCTTCTCTACTGCTCTGAGCTTCTACGACGGATATAGGACTAAGGATCTTCCCGCCAACCTCCTACAGGCACAGAGAGATTACTTTGGTGAGTGCAAGTGTGAATTAGTATCTAGTTGAAGCATTCTAACGTGAGGTTGTAGGCGCCCACACATTCCGTGTCAAGCCTGAGTACCAGAGCGAGACTCTCCCCGAAGGAAAGGATATCCACATCAACTGGACCGGAAGAGGAGGAAATGTTAGTGCCTCGACCTACCTTGCTTAAATTAATGACCAAACAATTGAACACCCCTCTTTTGTTCCATCCCTTTTCTGAAATCAGCATTTCTTCTCATGGCGGGAAATTCTTTGACCCTTGTGAAACCTTTTATTCTACTTAACTTGTTGCGGTTCTGTCATGTCTGTCGTGATGACCCCGAATGAACAGCGTGAAGGGCAACATCGCATAGATGCTGAAAATAAAAAAACGGAGAATCTGAATTTTGTAGTCGTGCAAGCATATTTTTGGCGTCAGGGTCACGGGTACCGGAGAGATAGAGGCGATAAAAAAAACTGCAATTTCCATCCTGGTCACCTTTGCCTCAATGTCAGCAAGTGCGCGTGGGGCCGGCTCACGAGCGCTCCGGCAAGTTATGCATGCAATCGTGATATTAATTGTAGCCCGATGACTACCTTTGGTCGAACAACCTAGCCATTGCTCAACGAAACAGACTAACGGAACGGTTATGCGGCGGGAGCTCGGTAAATCGACGATTGATAGAGTATGCGCGTTTCCTGTTTTTCCTCCCCCCGCTAGCCTTGTGTTGTGTTTGCTATCTCGGGCTGCTGTTGGGGGAAGCTTGGCTTATTTTAATTAGTTTTAACTTATCGTTCATTGGAGAGGAGCGGTGATAGGCTTCATGGGGTGTCACTCGGTAGGCGCTTTGACGTAAGAGTGGGCGGGTGCGGTATGGTACGGTGGATAAATTGGGTGGGGTTAGTGTGCGTACGTTGGGGTGGGATATGATATCATAATAGAGACTTCGCAAAAAGGCTCTGGATGTGATACAAATGCGGTTCAGGACCAACCGGATTGCTAGGATTTGACCCCATATGCAAAATCGAAAAGTCCCGATTAATATCGTATGGAGGTACAGATTCCGGGGTGGTGCGGTTGCGTCGCTTGTGGGAGTGGTGGTGGTGTGGTTTGTGGGGGTTGTTTACCGTTTTGTGTGTTGTGGTGTGTGGTGTGGTCAAGTTCTAGGGTTTGGGTCGAACGATGGGTTGTGATGCATGGTGGGGGTCTACAGAAGTTCTTGGGAAAATCCTGGCATGCTAAATTATCGGCATTCAACCCTCTACCGGTATCCTGAAAGATAAAATAATGAGAACAATACATTTTTAATAATATTAGATGATGATCCTTTATTATGATAATAATTATTATGATAGCACAATCCTATTATTTGAGCAAGTTTACAAGTCAACAAAAAAGGCATTCAAATAATTTCTTCCTGCAATCTGCATAATATGATAGGAATATTTTTTTTCAACAGTGCTTAATGACCCC
The DNA here is from genome assembly GCA_003070745.1 of Tuber borchii. Classification (NCBI taxonomy): domain Eukaryota; kingdom Fungi; phylum Ascomycota; class Pezizomycetes; order Pezizales; family Tuberaceae; genus Tuber; species Tuber borchii. Next base: position 82,426 of record NESQ01000207.1, on the reverse strand, counting down.
TCCCTACCTTACTCTGAATTCATCTATAAGTTCAAAACCAACGAGCAGAATCATGTTGCAGTGGGATATTTGGTTAAAGATACGTGACATTCTCAATTCTGACTCTTTTCATAGTATCATAATCCATCCACCCATTCACTCTTTGGGTAAATTTATATAAAGTAAAATAAAACGAAATAAAAATCTCTAACGATACCATAGAACTGGTATTCATGACTTATGATATCAACCTGGAGGTCGCTATGCTGACATTCACAAAAAAAGGCCCGGAGGGAGGGTGGGTGGCTGGCAGTGAGGAGAAAGAGAGAAGGAGAAAAAGGTTATGACCAAGTCCGGTGAACTTGAATTTTTGTTTCTACATACACTTATCTAGGGGTGGTTCGAGCGCAGAATACATCTCTAGGGCGTTTTACTGAAGGGTGTAGGTATAAATCTAGGAACAGCAGTTAGGTAGTATATATATGATATCTCAGGAATCGATAGCCAGCGAGCTAGATTTAGAGCGGGGGATCTTTGTTAGGATGTCATTTATTGCATGTTTTTTTTTTTCGCTTCCCTTTGTGGGGTGGATAAGTTAATAGTGGGTGAGCGGAAATTTATAAGTACGATCGTACTTTTTATGATTTCCTGTTTTCGAGGTTTATTGGTGAATTCCCTGGGATGCTTGCTTATGGGTTGAGCAAGAAATGAGATCAAGTTCGAGAGCTAAGATCAGGTCGAGTGATTGTATATGACTACCTCAGTCCTCTAGTCCTCGTCTGTCGTATCCAGCTGGCAGTAACGAGCAGATTGACATGTTGGATGTAATGAGTTGCGCTCAGGAGGAGGTTGTTGCTTAGTCATCCAGCTGCACTGGTTGTCATTGGTAGCGGGTCTCATGTTTTTCGAAAAACCCTCTTCTCTCAATACTTCTGACACCGATATTGTCTTCCCCACCTTCTGGTAAAACAATCAATCTATCATACTTCGTCCTACTATGGCCCTTATTTTCCCTTTCCCCATCTCCGCTGAAGCCACTTCCCGTACCTTCCACCGCTCCAATTCACTATCTCCGGTACCTCAGTTCCCGCACCTAACTAACCACCTCAGAAACACACTATCCCCGCAGCTACCCATCTCGTTGCGCTCGTCCCCTGTACCACTTCCAAAGTATTTCCGAAATTAACATAAAAAGCTCTTTCAGAAAAAAAGATGGAAAAAAACTTGTCCCTAGAACTCTACCAAAAATCGATAACTAATCTCACAATCCCGTTTCTAGCATCAAGATTCCCTCAACCCCAACAGTCTGAGAATAACTCCCACATTATCTAGGTATAAAGCGGACCTTCCCCACCTTGCACAACCGGAAACTCCATATCGACCAAAACCCCCGCATGTGTCATCTGTTTTGTCCCCGCCATGACACTGGCATTAACCACCAACGTCTCGTTTTCCGCTAGCACCTCCCCAGATTTCGAAACATCCACTTCCAAAGCCGGACACGCACCAGAACTCTCTGCCAGCGCCGTCATATCCTCAGCACCAAGAACAGGCACCGTCATCCTCTTCTCCTCCCCGCCGCCTTCCTTCCACGTGACCTTCGTGACACCATGTCCCTCATGTATGTGTCCAAAAACATGCAACCTCGGTCGTATCCTCTCGATCGCCCTCCTCAAATGCGGACACCCGACATTTTGGGGCCCGGGATCTACCTGGTCGTGAAGACCCTGCGGTGGGCCATGCGTGATTAGGATATCCGTGTTCTCAGGAATGGGATCTCTGTCCACAGCTGTTTTGTTCTGTCGCTTGGTGGGGTCTGGATTCCAGCGGTCGATGTCATGCGGGTAATTGAAAGCCCAGAAACCAAATTTGGGGGTCCAGGGTGAGCCGTAGACTTTGAAGGTTGCGCCAGAGGAGAGGGTGAAGGTGCGGGATTCTTCGTTCAGGTAGTGGATGTTTGATGACAGGGAGGCGAAGAGTTGGCTTGGGTCCTGGGGGGTTGGGTGGAAGTATCGGCCGTGCCTGCGGTACCAGTTCGTGTCCAGGGTGAGGTCGTGGTTTCCTTTAGGGAATTGTCAGTCCCTGCGATACTTTAGTTATAGGGGAGTCATTACCAGCTATGATTATCTTGAGCTCTGCATCTGCCTCCTCAATCCATCCTAAGGTACTCTCGAACCCGTGTATGCTCCCGGTGTTAGTCATATCCCCGGCATGTATCAGCACGTCACATTTTGGCAGCGGCGTTCGGAACACCCTTGAAGTTGGTAGTGGTACCACATTATGCGTGTCCGATACAAGGAACATCCGGACCTTGGCTGTTGTTGTTGCGGCGGACATCAAGCCTGGGAGTGATCTTTTGTGAGGCTTTGTTAGAATGCGTTTGCCAAGTCCGCTATTCACTCTTGACGATATCATTATAGAAGACAATAGGTAAAGAGAGAGGGTTTTCCTACAATGATGCACTCGTAACTTGAGAAAATGTTTCTTCTTAGGAAAATAACAAAAATAAAAATAAAATAACCGGAAAACTTCCAGCTCAGAATCAGATAGATAAAGTGAATGCCCAGCTGAATTCTTGCTGGTGGAGAAACCCTATATATGAAGCACATGAGGCTCAAAATGCGGCTCTTGCCAGGGGCAGGTGTTCACCGCTGACAACCTAGAAATGCAAAAATACCCCCTCAACACTTCAACTCATCCCTCCAGATCAATCTATATATATTCACTTCTGAAACTTCCCATCGTCGGCCACTTCCATAGATTTCTCTCAAACGTGTTACAGCAAGGACACCCATAGCTTATCCCTGTAACTTACGTTGGGGCACGCACAACAAACCCCACATTCTCACACTGAGCCACCAAACAACCAACCTCGACATTAACCCCCCACCGCACCGCCGACAGGAAAAATAATTTATAAAGAGTCACCGCCATGGCTACGATAAACTACCGCCTAATCGATGTCGACGCACTAGACCCCGAATCTGCCTTTCCGGCAGAGTTGTTGACACCCCCGTGTGATCCGATCCCGACATCCGAGATCCAATCGCTAGCAACCCATTGCCGGCAGCTCCTGCAACGTGGAGATCAAGAGGCGGCGTTGGTAGCGGCTTTGGAGAATGTTCCGTATGGGGGCGATGAGCATGGGAAGGTATTTGGTGTTCCTAGGTTGAGGATGGAGATGGGGATACGGAGCTAATGTGGCTGGGGGTTGGTGGATAGGAGCTTCACTTGGGAACTGTCCTAGAGATTTTGTGCTCGATTAAAGCGGTGGAGATGTCACCGTTGCTTGGGAGACTTTATGCTTCGCCTAGTGGGACGGAGCTGTTGGATGTCCTTACTAAGTATGTGCCCATATACTCTAGTAGCGGGGGAGAAGTAGGAGGGGAGAAGTGCTAACGAAACTATAATAGATATCTTTACAAAGGAATGGCCCGCCATAACAATTCTACTTCGAGCACTTCTACCCCCGGAGTCTCGGTTCATGCTACAGGCGTTTCGTCGGCTAGTGGAGCAAGGGAGTACGGCGTTGCACCAGGCAGGGGTGATGGCGGCGGTATGAGTGTGTTGCTTAGTTGGCATGAGAAGGTATTATCAACGCCCTTACTGATTATCAAGATGAGAGGAATCTGTCTGATTGCGTGAATTGGGATAGATCGTAGAGGTTGCGGGAACAGGAGCAATCGTGAGAGTCATGACCGATCGGAGAACCGTCTAACAAAGCACACGCAGTCATATACTATAATGGCCAAAAACAAAAAATCATGGTTCACACCCAGCCTTCTTTATCAAAAAAAAAAAATAGACACCTACCCCATACTGAGAGGTTTCTTTTTTTCTTCCCCTTTTCTCGAAAGGTACTTTTGTGTAAAACAATTTACGGTTAAAGCTTTCCATCCACCTATCTATCTGTAAACCGGTGAAAACCAACAAGCCAATCTACTCCTCAATAGCCCTATACTTCCTCCTATACTCCAACATCCTTTCCCTATCTCCCTCATCCGTAACCCCCACAATCAAATCGTCCAAAGTCAAGATGGCCAAAACCTCCACCCCCATCTCTTTCTTAACCTCCATAATCGCACTCCCCTTCTTCTCCTCAGCACCCACCCCCCAATCCTCTCCATCCTATCCAAAGCAACCACAATTCCAACAACCGTACCCCCAGCCTCCGCAATATCCGAAACCGCACCCCGAATCGCCGTCCCAGCCGTAATAACATCATCAACAACAAGCACCCTCTTCCCCTTCAACTCCATGCCAACCATCCGGCCCCCCTCCCCATGATCCTTAACCTCCTTCCTATCAAACGCATACCCGACATCGCCATACCTCTCCGGCGCCAACTCGTACAGCTTCGCCAGCGCAACGGTAGCCAGCGGGATGCCCTTATACGCCGGTCCAAAGATCACGTCGAAGGGTGGGAGATTGGTGCTCGTGTGTATCGTGTTGGCGTAGGCGGCACCTAGCGAGGTGAGGAGGGTGCCGGTGTTGAAGAGGCCCGCGTTGAAGAAGTAGGGTGACTGGCGCCCGGATTTTAGGGTGAAGGTGCCGAATTTTAGGATTTTGAATTGGAGGAGGGTTTGTAGGAAGGTTTGTTTGAAGGGGGGAGGAGGGGTTGGGGGGATTGGATGACATTGTTTTGTTTTCTCTTTCCCTTTTTGTAAGTATGATAGTTGGTTTTATTAAATTTGTGGTGTGATAGATGGCTGGTGCTGTATGGGGTGGTGGTGGCGGTGGTGGTTGCGGGCTTTCGGCGGGGTAGTTAAGGTTGTCTATATGAATGTTTGGTATGATAGTGGGGTTGTCACGGGGCTCGAATCCGTACACTCCATCACTGTCACACCGCATCACTCGTTGAAACTCATCGTGTAACGGCCGCACTCCGAGGCAGCATTGGTACGCGTATGCACTAGCCCAAGGGCATGCAAGCTATGAAAGAAATTTTACACCCCTGTCTTTCTTTCCTTCCTGTTTTTTCTCCCTTCATACCTCTCTTCCTCATCACATCCCTCCTCAAGTCTTTCCTTTCAATCAACTTATCACAATCAATCACGATCCTCATCTCCGCTTAATACAAACGGTGTGTCTACACTCAAACAGTTCCACTCCATTGCTTAAAACCCTCTCCGTCGATCATTACTTCCGCATCGAATTTTTTTTTTTTTTTCAACAGTCTCTTGTTAGACATCACTGTCCCACCTGCGGCAAGCTGTCTCGGCGGGGTGTCTGTATATCGTAGCATGACATCTACAAGAGAGTCCTCACGTATTCAAGGGATCTATTTACCTCTACTCAAAGGTTCAAGCAAGTCAGTAGCCGTACACCTCTCAGAGGCAAGCAAACCCAGCCATTGTCAACACCACCACCCACACGGGATATAAACATTTAATAATTCCAGTTATAAAGCCGTCTAAGCTAGGAAGACCAGCTACTCGTACAGTACAGTACTCCATACATTATCTAGTAAAGTTCATGTGTCCATCATACATCCATTAGGCCCCTCGTCTAGTTAACTTACAGCTCCCCATTACCCGAACCATTATTGCTAGTATTAATAATATTATACCAAGGGATTATACCAAGGGATTCCCACAACTCAAACATATATATGAACACCAATCTGTGTACACTAGACTCAACAAACAAATATCTCACAAGAAAATGAAAAACGGTGAAAGAAAAAACTTTTATACACGAATTAAGAAGAGAAGAGAAGAGAAGAAAAGAAGGAAAAAAATCTAGTCCCCCAACAAACCAACCAACCAACCAAACACCCAGTCAAGGTATCAAATCAAATCAAGTACACATAATTATGATATAAGAATTGAAACCCAGAAAGAAAAAAACCCCCAAGTTAACCGAATGTAAAAGTAACATTACATTTATTTACGGCAAACCCTCTGAAAATGAAAGAAACAAGGGTATTTTCGTAAGAAAGAAAGAAGTAAATAAATTTCAACTCTATGTACTCACTCTCATGCTAGCTCATCAGCACTCATCTGGTCTTCTCCTCCTCCTCCTCCTCCTCCTCCTTCTTCTTGACGTGCGATCTCGGCAATAGCCCTCTTTCGAGCCGTCGCACGCTTCCTACCCATTGACCGACGTCTAGCAGAGCGCTCGATCTTGCGCTTCGAAGAAGCAGATAACGGTAGGTTGGAAGATGAAGCAGCTCGGGGGGTGGAGGCGGGAGCGTTAGCTATGGCTTTAAGAGCTGGTGTGGGCGAGGAGAGGCGGCGACGGTGGCAAGAGAAGGCAGCGTCGGACACGGAGAGTTCGTCTTCAAGCGAGTTGCTGGTTTTGCGGCTACTAGAAGGAACGGAGGGGGTGACAGTGGGTTCATAGTTAGAGCCGGAACCAGAACCGATGCCCAAATCGGAGTCGATGTCCATGTCGTCATCGTCACCGTCATATGTGGGTTTAGTGCGATGGGGAGGAGACGAAGGAGAAGAGGGAACTGGGGAAGGTGCATAGGCCGACGATTGGACAGGAGAGGTGACGGGAAGAGCGGTGATGGGTTCTTGGGGGCCAGTGATGAATGGAGATTGGTTGTGTCGGGTTAATCTACTGACTATAGGAGAAGAGTCTGGGATTCTGGCCCTCCCGTCTACTTCCGCCCCATCTTCGTCTACCGCCCCGTCGCCCTTGTTGTACCCGCCTTCCTCGTTATCCTCGTCCTCACTCTCATCAGATTCCTTGGCAGGGTCGCTGGTCGGAATTTCACCAGAGTCAATAAACCTCGACAAGAGATTCTCTCTAGCGATGGGCGAGCTAAACTCTGCCGACCTACCAATTATAGGCGTGGACGCGAGAAATATTTGGCTTCTCATTGGGAATCTTCTTAGACTATCCTTAATCGCCTGTGTCCTATGGACGGATCTCGGAGGTGGAAGTTTTATTTTGGGTTTTTCGGAGTCTGAACCTTGGTATAGTGACCCCTGGTCCTCTTCCGATTCTGAATCCAATTCTCCATCTTCGGTGCCCGGGCATGCACTACCGGAGCCATCCTCACTATCGCTGATTTCAAGTCTGACGCTGTGACGAGGGAGTTTCGGATACTCCTGTCTCCAAACCCCCTTCTTGCGGTTGTAGACCACCACTTCAAAACTTGTCTTTCTAGGAGTCCTGTTCTTTCGGCCAGGTGTCTGGCCAGTAGACACCCACTCTCCTAATCCCTCCTCGTAACGCCACCCTTTCCGCAGCTTCTCCTTCGGAGAAGTGCTTTGAGTTCTAAGATCCTCTCTGAGAACGGTAGTTTCAAGTGGGGTCTTGATCTTGAGCGCAAGAACCTTCTTTTCAATATTTGTTGCCCATTTTACCCACTCATGTTTAAACGAGACAGCAGACTCTTGGTATTGAGTCGCAATCTTCAATACCAATTGCCCAATCAGGAATCTCCGCTTTTCCCATTTTTGATTTTGGGGTGTCAACAACTTTCCGGGAGTGAAAATGATCACCTTCGGTGCGGAGGGCTTAGGAGTTTTTGGGGCCTTTATTGATGCGTGGTCTGAGGAGGAAGCCTCGCTGATAGAAGCAAGAAGACGCCCAGTCAGGGAATTGATCCTGGCAAGTTCCTTTGCATGCTCCTCTTTGGTCACCGAAGGTGTGTCTGGGAGGTAACATTCGCGTACGTACTCTGCGACCAGCAAAAACCCATCGTCGCCATGGAGTGCGCTTGTTACCAATTCTAGGCACAGGGCAACTTCATCTCTACACTCACGAAGCGACTCTTTAAAGCACCCGGTCTCAAGACAATAATCAGTGCAACTAGCCTCCGAGCACGACCATTGCTGAACATGGGCCATCGCCATAATTTTGGACGTGACTAATCCTGGCCATTCCTCTCTCCACATATCCTGGGCTAGCACCTTTGATGCCTGGTCTTGGGAGAGATATCCTTTGACTAGATGGATCAACGCGCCCCGCGAATTGGACTTTGCTGCCCAGTGAAAGGTCGACCTGACGAGAGTCCTAATCACACCTGCAATCGCCTCCTCTCCCTTCTGGCGTCCAGTCTTCGGCATGGACCTTAAGTTTATACCCTCATGTGGGCTCTCCTCGCCAGTTTTGTAGTTGCTTGGGAGTCCGAAGGCTGACTCAAGCAACTTTATAACTATCTCGTCCGCTGTGGGGACAACCTCAATGTCCTTCATTGCCATAATTAAAATGGCCTGAATCTCCTTACTGGACATCCAGCTAGGATTCTCGTAGACGAGGGGAGTAAATGCTTTGAGGATTCTGTACACAGAACTAGGCGGCACAAACCCACCAGGGCCCATTGAAAAATAGGTCCTTATTGTCTCAAAGGCAGGATTGGTCTTCGAAGTGTTGAATACGGGGTTGAAAAACAATAAAGTTTCAAGTAGAGCCTCAGCTTCACGTTCAGCACCATGTTTTCTACATAGACCTATGCAGGTCCCTATCGCACCTGCTCCACCGTCCACCGGGTCCATAGCCCCGTCTGCTAGGGCATCCTTTAATAACTCGATTCCGTGCCATCGCACGACCTCCCTAAGATACTCCCCGCTCCTACCATATCCTTTGACGTAGTCGTACCAGTCCATGCCGTCATCTCCGACAGCAAGAATACAATAGGCCACTTGCCGAGACGCCAGAGAAGCTAAGGTTGGAACCGCTGGCCCTTTGGCCGGCGGGGATGTTGCGAATAGAAATTGGTCTAACGCCAAATAGACAGCTTCTTGGTGGCGGTGTATGCGCGTATTGGCTTCTTCCGTAAATGCTATAGGTTTGACGATTTTTGAAAGGTCCTGAGAAGCTGGAACCATCCCTTTGGCAATACGATCCGCGCTAGCGCTCCAATGAAGAGGTAAGGGACCATCAGTGCGATCACGACAGCTCAAAGAAGCATAATCTATATTCTTAGTTCCCTTCGAGACTACCGTTACTAAAGCACTACTTGTGCTAGACACCTGCGCGGCGTTCTTGCCGTAGACCATTTTCGGTGCTCCATACGTTCGCAATGGCTTTCTGGATTTCTTCCTGGCACCGGATTTATTCTCTTCGTAATTATCACCGCTGTCGGGGGAGAGGGTTCGCCGCGGTTTCTGGGTCCTTGTCTCACTCCGTTTAACTTCTTCCCTGAGCGCTTTGAGTTTAATTGACAGTGGTCGTATAGCGCGCTTACACCGCGCGGTGTCCCATTGAGGGTTCCCGGGAGGTGGTGCGTCTGATAACGCCAGACGCTTCACCATTGCTACAGAGATGGAACCATTAGTTTTATCAAGAGGAAAAATGAAACAACCTACTTAAAAAGACACAGGCAAGAGCGGGGGCGGTGGTGGTCGAGTCGATGGAAGTGACGAATGGTGGAGGTAGAGGTGGAAGGGGGTGGTGAACGCTGAAATGGTAGAGGTAGTGAATAAAGTGGGGAAGGTCCAAGCTTCGCACTCTTCCAGGGGACTGCCAGCTTGGGTATTTAAGGGCTCTTCACAGGGCGACCGGTTGTACTAGTAGGAGCAGTGACTGGCTAGAAGACGCGTTGTTGGCCAACCCTACTAGTATCATTCTATGAGGGATGTTGCCACTGTTTTGCGAGTCCTGGCGCCCATTGTCCGAAAAGTTACCCTATTGCCGTGTCCCACATGACAGCAAGCCCTTCAATCTGGCTTTAAGTTATGGGACATGCCTCTCATGTTCTTTTCCAAAGACTTTCTATGAGGTCCATGAGGCACCGACCTTACAGTATCCTTTAGCGCTTGCTAGTGTGCTCGAGTACTTTACCGAGTCAAGAATTGGCACCCGCTTGCCCTTTCGATGGGCCGCGACGAAACGGGGCGGGTGACAAACAGGGGTATTTGGAACAAAAAGCAAATCGTCAAGGTTAGGGTTACGAAGAATTACTGGCATCATACGGTACCGTAATTGATCCCTGTTCGTCACCCGCCCACGATACCATGGAGATGCCGATTCTTGGCGCGGAGATATATTGCTGTTACCAGCGCCGATGACCAGACCGAGTAATGGTAAAGCGAAATGCTCCAGGAATCAAGCATTTTTTTATCAACATTTTCAACAATATTTCATACAGGATGCCGGCTTTCTTTTTTCCGAGAATACGCTCCCTTCGTTTATTCCATTCGAGTACTTGGCGCTTTCTAAATTCTCCGGAACGTGAGTTACATGTCCGTGGCCCAAGCTATAGTACCGTAGTTCCCCCAAATTCTAGGGCCGTGGAACCAAGTGAATCACTTCTTCATTTCGCACCCCGAGAGCTTTAAAAATATCGAATACCTTTAGTATAGAAGCCAGAGGTAGGTAACGGTAGTGATGTCGTAGAAACAAGGTTTAGGGTTTGTAGAAATGGTTACAGCGGGCATAGACATGTCAGTCGAGATATAATTCTGTTTTTTTCACTATAGGCAAAGTACTCCCAGAGACCGGTAAGGCGTTTGAAGGTAGTAGGGCTACCGGTAGTCGGCGAATCCAGCTGCGTGCTGGCAAGAGTGCGAGGAGGAAAGTATGATATCGGTAACTTATGGAAACTACCTGTATTCTGAAGTGTCAAAATGCCACCCCCAAAATGGGCCAAGCCAGCCCGCCCCTTGTTCCCCCCGGCCTGCCGGTATCCATCAAGTTGCTCGGATGGTCATCAAGGAAAGCCTATTCCCCTTCAATATCCCCACCGGTATTTGATGCCATCTACCCCAGGTTTGCATGACATGGTTTATTATCGTACCAGTGTCTCGGAAAAACTCCTATTCTTTCCCCAGGGCTGATGCAGCCTACAGGGAAAGCACATGATTACGGTAGCAAGGCCTCTCCACGTATAAAACTTACCCAAGGTTCAAGCTCTCTTAAATGAGCGGTGCGGGTAGTATGTGCTCGAGCACTGGACCAATGATTCTCCCAACGAGTGCTAATATATCAATTCCCTGGATTCAAGAGGGTGGCCTTCTTCTCAGCAAGCTTGATCCATATTCAATACCGTATCGTTCTGTATTACTGTATCTCACTGACATGCAGCCAGGGATTGTCTGGGCTTATAGCCTACCCATAAAATCGCTGCTAGGGGCATTTTTATAGAATTTCAAACAAATTCCCTTGAGTTAGCCTCACCCGTAGACTAGAGAGAGAACCACCATAGGGACTGGATTATTGTGCTTATTCAGCAAACCCCTACCTCTGGCCTACAAAAGTGACTTTTCGCTATCCACTGTACTTAAGCATTGCACGCCCATATACCGAGCCGGGTCCTGTACCTGTACTCGAGTACGACTGGCAGAAAGCGCTATTGTCTGGAACCGGTGTCCGATATCTGCCCCTTTTGTCCGTGAGAGCCATCTACAGAAAGTTGTGAAATGGGTTTTCAACCAATCCAAGCAAGTCTCCAGGACTTCCGTGCTGGGGCTGGTAAAGAGCCAACCACTCCCTTCGAAGTGTAAATAAAAACGTGACTTTTGTGACTTTCTTCTCTTTTTTTCCTGTTCGAATACGATAGGCTTCCTTTCCTCGCATCCCTGTGTCAGCTTAGGGGTCAAATGCCGCCATGGAAAAAAAGAAAGAAAAACCTCCATCAACCCAACATCGGGGCGGAACGGGAAAAACCCCTCGTCCTTAATCCCTATTGGGAAATCTCAAAGAGGGCTCCAGCTTTTCTGCGCGGCGTCTCGCTGAATTTTTGTCAATTTTTTTCTGTTGCCCTCCCTCTCCCACTTTCCAGTCCAGCCAAGACAATTTTTTCTTTGCCGACCTTATTCAAAAACCCCATCGCTTTCCTCAACTCTCCCTCCTTTCTATTCTTCCTCACATCGTATCTTGTCCCCATCCCACTCTCATCAAGTCCACCGAGGAGTCGTTGATCCACTCTCTACCTTTCCTACTCTTGGTTTTTTGAAAAACTTCTCCCCTCACAAAATCTGTCAAGATGCCAGAACAATCTGTAAGTCCAACAAATTTTCACCCCCATCCGTCCGTCCGTCTCAGCAGCAGCAGCAGCACTGTCAAAAGCAATTTCAATATCAGTTGCTTTTCAATATCATATTGATATATTGGCATAAATACTAGTGGCCGTCATGTTGTTGCTGATATGGATGGGTTATCGGCTCTGAAGAATTTTTACTGACTTTACGCACAGACTTTCCTCGTTGACTTCCTGAGTATGTTACCCCTCCGCAATTGAATCAAGCCTAGTACCTCATGCTTTTGAGAGGGATTATTTCATCATAGAAAATCCAAATAACTGATTTTCTCCTTTCTTCCAATAGTGGGCGGTGTTTCTGCCGCCGTCTCGAAAACTGCTGCTGCCCCCATTGAGCGTGTCAAGCTCCTCATTCAGAACCAGGTTTGTTCCCAGAAATTATTTTTTCCGGTTGTTCCAAAATGGGAATGGTATGCCGACACGCACTTTTCCCACTCTAGGATGAAATGATCAAGGCCGGACGTCTTGACCGCAAATATGGTGGTATCGGAGACTGCTTCAAGCGTACTATCGCTGACGAGGGTATTTGCTCCTGCGGCTCATATTTCACTCACCCACTAAATCTTCTTTAGGTACTGTTTCTCTATGGCGTGGTAACACTGCCAACGTTATTCGTTACTTCCCTACCCAGGCATTGAACTTTGCCTTCCGTGATAAGTTCAAGAAGATGTTCGGTTACAAGAAGGAGCGCGATGGCTATGCCAAGTGGATGGCTGGTAACTTGGCCTCTGGTGGTGCTGCCGGTGCTACTTCGCTCATGTTCGTCTACTCTCTTGACTACGCTCGTACTCGTCTTGCCAACGACGCCAAGTCTGCCAAGAAGGGTGGTGAGCGTCAGTTCAATGGTTTGATTGATGTCTACAAGAAGACTCTGGCTTCTGATGGTATCTCTGGTCTTTACCGTGGTTTCGGTCCTTCTGTCCTTGGTATTGTCGTCTACCGTGGTCTGTACTTCGGTATGTACGACTCCATCAAGCCTGTCGTCCTTGTTGGCAAGCTCGAGGGCAATTTCTTGGCCTCTTTCGCTTTGGGATGGATAGTCACCACTGGTGCCGGTATCGCTTCCTATCCTCTTGACACAGTTCGTCGTCGTATGATGATGGTAAGCAAATATCAGTTTATCCCGTGATTTCTCACGTTTTGCTCACAAAATCACAGACCTCTGGCGAGGCCGTCAAGTACAAGTCCTCTCTCGACGCTTTCTCCCAGATCGTCAAGGCTGAGGGTGTTCGCTCCCTCTTCAAGGGTGCTGGTGCCAACATTCTTCGTGGTGTCGCCGGTGCTGGTGTGTTGTCCATCTACGATCAGGTCCAACTCCTCATGTTCGGAAAGGCCTACAAGGGTGGATCTGGTTAAGCAATGAAATGCCAAAAAAAATAGAAAGGATACGGGTGGATGATAATGTAAAACCTCTTTTCAGGGATGGGAAAGGGGGCTTGCGATATGACAACTTTACCTGCTGTACGATGCCGGGCGGGGAAAAAAATTCTACTCAGTAACAAAAGCTTTTAGTGTAATTAGGATATCTTCGTTTTACAATCTTTTGTTTTCCGTTGTCTCATCCTTCCTTATACATGAAGCAAATGCGGGGGACTAAAATGGGGGTTTTCTTTGTTTTTGAGGTGTCGGTTTCGATTTTTCTATGGTTCGTGTTTTCGTGATCAATAGAGTGTCCCTCCCATAGCATTTGCCTGTTACTTGTGATATTTGCTTCTACCTAACGCCCATAATAGCTACCGTAATGACATACAAGGTGTCTTGAAATGCAGCGGCGAGATCACACTGCTGGTAATTTGCACCCAGATATTGATGTTGTATGGAATGATGTGACGTTTGGGGACGTCACCTCAGCCTTTCAAAATCCTGCATGTTTTTTTCCCCCACCTAGGATACTCTCTTTCGGGGACCGGGTGAGAATGGATGCTCGAGAGCACATCAACTTTGTCCTGTGCACATCCGTATTCTGTGTCGGCTCACGCTTCATAGGGAACCCCGAACAGTCTAAGCAGAGTCAAGAACCCTCATGATACCCCCCTCACGGGACGAGGCTCAAAGTCGGAATCTATGTCATTGGTAACTAAGGTTTTATGATAGGGCCCTTTGAGAAGGAGACTTCTAGAAGGTCTAGAATTGCCAGGTAACCTAGCAGAGTAAAACGGGGCCTGGAAGTCAATATGGCCCAGGACCGGCCGGGGGTTATCTTGACCCTGAGACCCCTGAAAATAAAAATACCAGGATGACAAAAAAGAAGCCACTGCATTTTACAAGTGCTGTGTTCTCTGCAAAAGCCTAGTGTATGAGTGTAGTACGATACCGGAGCTAGGGCAAGCAACTCACGGGCGCACGTGGCAAAATTTTTCCCCATTTAGGACGCGGCACTGCGCGTCACATCGTGAACGATACGTCCGAGCGCAAGCAAAAAACCAGCTGGACAGTGAGGATCCACTTTCATGGAGAACAGATCTTCAACCCGTCCGAGGGCTTCCCTTAGCGGCGAGCATCCGAACTTGCGGGAACGGCAATTACCAAACAGTAATATCCCGCCTCCGCCTCTCCCACCGCCGCCGCTGCCGCCGCCGCCTCACCACCAACAATCTTCAAGCACGACATACCACGCAAAGCGTACCAATCCGGAACCTATCAGCAATAGCAGCAGTGGCGCCCTCCCGCCAAAGAGACCGCGAACAGGTAGTGAAGAACAACGGCAGTGGCAGAACCGGCGGACCGATGGCGGCGGCGGCGGCGGGAGGGGAGAGATCAAAGTTGCCCCAGACTGGAGCGGGAACGAAACCACCGACCATGAAGGCGAGGACCAGCATCAACGAGAGCGATATTTCGGGTTTAGCTCCACGCCTACGTCCTCGGCATTGATGCCACCGCCAAGCACGCCCCAAATATACCGAGATACGCAAAACGAGTACTCGCTCGCACATCCAAAATGGGGTCTGCGGAGAGAGGTAGTCATGGGCTTTTCCCACTGTGGTATTGAGCAGATGTATCCTTGGCAAGCGGAGTGCCTAGGTATGGGTGGGTTGCTCGCGGGCGAGAGCAACGTTGTCTATACCGCTCCTACGTCCGCTGGCAAGTCCCTCGTAGCGGACATCCTTGCGATCAGGAAGGTCGTGAATGAGCGCAGGAAGGCCATCATCGTGTTGCCGTACATTGCTATCGTCCAAGAGAAGACAAAGTTTCTCAAGAGGGTTCTGGAGAAAGTCCGGGTTGCGGTGCCGAAAAGAGGGAGGTGGGATAAGGTGAATTTGTGGAAGCAACCTAATATCGTCGGGTTTCATGGTGGGTCCACGGCGAGGATGGGATGGAAGGAGCTGGATATTGCGGTTTGTACTATTGAGAAGGTTCGCCGAATACGCATCCGTGGGATAGCTCCTGCAGATCGCAGTCACTTAGCTGAGATTTCTATATATGGTGATGCTAGGCAAACGCACTTATCAATGGTGCAATTGAAGACCGCACCGTAGACCAGCTGGGCATCGTTGTTTTCGATGAATTGCATATGCTAGATGATGATAATCGGGGATATATCCTTGAGCTGCTTGCGACGAAATTGCTCTGCATGGCAGAAGAGAACATTCAGATTGTAGGCATGTCGGCCACTCTTAGCGTACTTCCCCCATCTTATCTCTCACCTTTGCACCCGATAGCTCGGTCTAACCTCCATTCAACAGAACGTAAAGGTCCTGGCGACTTGGCTGAAAGCCCAATTTTACGAGTGCGCCTTCCGACCCATCCCTCTACAAGAACACTTAGTTTACGACAATAATGTCTATAGCTATGACGAAAAGCTAGTCGCCAAACTCCCCCCCAGCAAGCTTAAGGAATTAAAGGACCCTGTGACAAACGCAATCGTATCATTAGCCTACGGAGCGGTAATAGAGGACCACGGAGTGCTTGTATTCTGCGAGAGTAGGAGACGATGTGAGGATGTTGGGAAGTTGCTTACCAAGTTTATGCCAGTGGTGGATGAAGAGGTTTGGGAAAAGAGAATGGAAGTTGTTAGGGATCTTGCGACGACGAGCACTGGATTGGATTTCACTTTGGAGAAGACTGTGCCGGCGGGGGTGGCGTTTCATCATGCTGGTTTGTGGCTCTACCTAAGAGATGAGGAGAATTGTAGGGGGTGGTTGACTGAATGGGAGTTTATTAGGGTTGACGACCGAAGAGAGAGATATAATCGCTGAGTCGTATGATCAGGGGGCTATTAAGGTTATTTGTTGTACGGCTACTATGGCGGCTGGGGTTAATTTACCTGGTAAGTGATTTTTGAGTACTAGGGGCTGCTCGAGTACTGATAGTGGTTTTCAATAGCCAGAAGAGTTATTATATCGCCGAGGATGGGAAGGGACTTTCTTTCACCGACTATGCTGTATGCCTTCCACTCTCCCAATAGGATCCAACTCTAACAACTTCCAAGGAAACAAATGAGGGGCAGAGCCGGAAGGAAGGGAAGAGATACTCATGGTGAAAATTACCTCTGTTGCAGGAAGGAAGACTTAGCACCGGTAAAGGAACTACTTAATGCACCGATGCCGTCAATTCAGAGCTGTCTCGGGGGAGAAACTGCCTGTTTGAAGAGGTGGTGTATTATGCTCAAACTTGTCTCAAGCTGTCACTAACTCTCCCCCCACAGGGCTCTGTTGGAAGGCATAGCTACAAAGTTAGCAACATCCACCGACTCTCTAAATGAATACATGCGCGCAACGCTGATCTACCATACAACACCGGAACCAATGAAACACCTGAAGCCAAAGATCCTAAATGCGATAGAGTATCTCAAGGAAATGAAGTTAATAAGTGAAGACAGAACTCACGGGTACTTCCACGCAACAAAGATAGGGAATGCAACTGTTGCATCTGGATTCGGCCCTGAAGAAGGAGTATTCCTGCACGACGAGCTGTCTCGGGCATTAATGAACTTTAATCTCGAAAGCGACATGCACATTGTCTACCAGTTTACCCCGCTCCATTCCTCCACGACTGCGAGCGTAGACATAGATTGGAAACTGATGCGCGAAGAAGTAGAAAAACTCGACGAAAGTGGTATTCGAGCGGCTACTTTCGTAGGTGTTAATCCGGCTTTTGTCAATAAAATGTAACGCCCACGCCTTCCTTCACTCGCCCACCCTCATTTCGTGTTTTTAATTGTACATATAGGGCCCAAGGTGGCACCCTCCGCGAGGACTCCCCGCAAAATATCTCCAAAGCCCGCGTCTATCGCCGCTTCTACGTCTCCCTCATGCTGCGCGAACTCCTCAACGAAAAACCCGTACATGTAGTAGCCGCAAACTACAATATCGCCCGCGGCTTCATCCAGCAGCTCTCGACAACCTGCAAAGGCTTCGCCACAACGAGTGGTACCTTTTGCAAGGTTATGGGATGGACGGGCCTGGCCGTCTTGCTGGAGCACTATAGCTGGAGACTCGACATGGGGGTCAGGGCCGACTTGATGAGCCTTGCTAGGATACCGTTCGTCAAGAGCGTCACTGCAAGGATCTTTCACGAGAATGGACTTAAGAGCGTGGAGGCAGTGTCGGCATCGAACGTGGAGGCCTTAATGAAGTTGTTAGAGTTAGCGCAGCCGAAGAAATTGCGGTTGAGAGAGGCAGAAATGGGCAAGATGAGGGGTAGGTTGGAGAAGAGGGCGGGGATTATACTTGAGGCGGCGGTGGCAATTTATGAGCAGGATTGTAGGGACGCTGCAGAGGAGTAATCAGAGGAGTGAGAAGGGTGGCAGGTTTTGGAGGGCTGTTTTTGGCGTTCCGTGTTGGTTTATATTCAACATTAATTTGCTGTACTTGTAACTTATCCTAGCAACACTACCGGTATCCGGCGTTCACTACGGTACTCGAGTACCGGTAGTGTTGCAAATCACGACTGCTTATAGAAGTTGGGGATTGCGGTCTATTGGTTATCATAGTTGCATTGCTGGCGGTGGTCATGGGTTACGGGGAGCTTTATATTAAGGTTATGGCATGTACGGTAATGCAGTGTTATCGTACTTGGGGGTGCATGAAAGTGATTAATATTTTGTGGCGCAGTGTAGCACAAAGTGACAGGACAGGTCAGATAGTCTAACACCTAACCAGTCCCATGACTTTAGTCTACTCTGCGCCACAAAATATTAATCACTTTTCATGCACCCCCTAGTACAGTGGTGCTTTATTGGTGGCATCAGTAATGCCATTTCCAGTCTGCCCGAGCACGTGCCGGTACTACTGTACTAGTAGTACAGGTCGAGCACGGCCCGCTATCGAGCACTCCATCACGTGCAACCTACCCTAGCCTAGCCGGAAATCTTGGCAGGGCACAAACCCCAGCGGACAGTCCCACACTCCAATTCCCCACCAACAACATACAAGCAAGCTTGCCCAAACTTTCCCTCTATTAGCACCACCGAGACGAGGACGAAATCACTGACAACCAAATAGCCCACCTATCCCAGCCAACCACCAACAATCATCAAAATGTCCATCAACAAGATTGCCCACAACTCCCCCTCTCACGCCAACCCCAGCGAGTTGGAGACCAGCATCGCCCAGGCTCTTTATGACCTTGAGCAATCTGTCTCTGATCTCAGGAGCGCTTTGAGACCACTTCAGTTCAGCTCCGCCAAGGAGGTAATTACACAATCTTTTTATGAGATATCCCAGTCTCCCCTTCAGACCCCGGGAGGGGGGAAGGAAGGTACGGGAATGCTAACGGTGGGAACGTTTTTTTTTTCCGCGGAGGGCAGCTCGAGGTTGGATCTGGAAAAAAGGCTATTGTTGTATTCGTTCCGGTCCCGTTGTTGGATGGCTTCCACAAAGTTCAGCAGAGGTATTTACTCCACAATTCTGTTCAGATTGGGGCGGTTGACTAATGATGATGGGTGTAGATTGACCCGTGAGCTCGAGAAAAAATTCTCTGACCGCCATGTCCTTTTTGTTGCTCAACGCCGCATTCTCCCCCTCCCATCCCGCAGATCCCGCGTCACCCAGAAGCGCCCGCGCTCCAGGACTCTTACTGCCGTCCACGACGCTATTCTCCACGACCTTGTCTTCCCCACTGAGATCGTTGGCAAGCGCATCCGCACCAAGGAGGACGGCCACAAGATTATCAAGGTCTTCCTCGATGCCAAGGAGCGTGCAGGTGTCGACTACAAGGTTGATACCTTCGGAGAGGTCTACAGGAAGTTGACTGGCAAGAACGTCATTTTCGAGTTCCCGGTCGTTGGCGAGAACTACTAAAGTTAGATTAAACAAAAACAGATTCTTTCTTGATGTATATTCTTTTACCGGCTTGAGTTGTGGAAATATAAAAGTTGGGCTATGGGCTATGGGCGTTGGACATCTTTTTCATTATTGGCTGATTTACTTGATCGGGTTGATCTTTAATGTTTTATTTCGGTCCCTGGGGGCGGATTGTGGCCTGGGATGCCGTTGTGTGAAAACGAGCTGGGATTCGAGTGATATCTTGTGAAGTACTGGTGCAGCACAAACTTTCGGTAATACGCCAAGAGTGACTATATTCATATACTAGGTGATTAATTACTGACCTACTGGTCTTGCAGTAGATGATAAGGCTAATAGCTGCTATGGTAAAAGATCGTATGTAACAGCATCACCGTGCTGCGTGCAAGCTTGGGAGAAAATGGTACTAGTAGTGTGTAACTTGGTGGGCGCGCAAGGGGAAGTCAGGTAAAGTATCAATTATAGTACGTCCCTCGATTGGTAGCGCACTAATGAGCACTTGCCGTCTCTCTTTCTAGTGTCTATTTAAATTCTTTATCCCTGGACTATCATTTCCCACTACTTTGGCCCACCTTGCTGCTATCGTATTCCATTCTATGGCCGGGTAACCACCGGGACAGGAGCTACGGCAGAGTGGCCTAGCCTGCCCTCTGCCCTCGGGTTAGGTCAAGCTACCCCCCTCCACATGTCCGGCACATCATCAACCTCCCCACCAACACCTCCAAACCTCTAAAACCACCGCCTTCTCCTCCCACAAGTCCCTATATTCCCATTTCTACCATAATACTCTGCGATCATGAGGCTCTGGACAGCCTCCCCCGTCTTTGCCTCCCCCTTCTTCGTCCTCTCCCTCCTGCAACTGACGACAGCAGATACCTCCTCCAATACCCCCCCACAAAAACCCTGCACTGTAACCTCCACCCAAAGCGGTAACTTCTTTGACCTCCGCCCATTAACTCGCACTTCCACCAGCGCTTCTTCGAGCAGTAACACAGCCCACGACTGGACAGCCCGCGGGCACGACTACCCGGCAAATTTCACCCTGAACATCTGCGCCCCCGTGCTCTCGGATGTGGCTGACGTGGAGTCAGTCCCTACTTCGCAAAAATCCAATATCTCGGCATTCTACACCACCCAGGAGGGAAAGCAGTACTCTATCGGGAGCGTTTCCACACGCCCGTACTTCCGGGGGAGGAAGCTAGTTCTGGAGTACGTCGGCGGCTCACCATGCCCTACGCCGGACGACGCCGATAGCAACAAAGAAGAGGAGGAGGAGGAGAAGACCAATAAGAATAAAAAGAAGAAGGAAAGCGGATACAGGAAGAGCACGATAATGTCCCACCTTTGCGACCACGATGCCATTAAGCCGGTCATCAGCTTCGTTGGGCAGGTGAATCACTGCGGGTACTTTTTCGAAGTGCGATCCTCGGCTGCGTGCCCGACTGTTGGAACGCAGGCTCTGGGTCCTATTAGTGTTTTTGGCATAATGTATCCCCAAACCTCCCCTTTGGTTTGTTTGTTGGCTGCGCTAACAGATACACAACAGCGGACTGGTAGCAGCGTTGGTATACCTCGTTGGCGGTTGCATGTACCAAAGAACAGTAATGCATGCCAGGGGCTGGCGCCAGATGCCGAACTACGCAGTTTGGGCAGGCCTGGTTGGCGGCGTTTGGGTGGGTTTTCTTTTAAACCCTTTTATCCCCGCCATCCCTCTTCCTCTTCAGCATCCCCACAGCTACCAAAGTCACCATACCTTTCCACTCGGCAGTGGGCTTAAGTAGTAGCAAAAAATGGGACACACACACACACACACACACATATACCCTGGCATTTTGAACAACTCGGTTTGGAGGATATCATAGCTAATATAAGTCTTAATTTTTTTTTTTTTTTGAAAAAAAATGTAGGCCCTCATTAAATCTATCGGGAACCGCTGTGCCGGTAAATTGCATCTTCGGCGAAGCTCGTACCATCGCCCAGGCGCTCGGAGGAGTAGTCTTGAGAGCGAGAATAGGTTGATTGACGCTTTGGATGAGGATTCGGGGGATGATGTTTGATTTGCTTTGCTTTACTTTGCTTTTCTTGGGGCGGCGTTATGAATTGTTATTGGTATTGGTATTATAAAACGGGTCAATAGGTGGATTGGGAGGCGAGGTGGTATGGATATGTATTAGTTTCTAGCACTCTTTTTTTTAATTTTTTACCAGAGTGCATAGTACTGTTGTGATGAACCACGTGGGGGTATTTTTTTAGTGTTATGATGTTGGTATGTGGTATATGGTAATTAAAGCCATAAATCGCCTCATCTCAATTTTTTCGTTTCCATCCATCCATCTAAACCATCCACACCATTAAGGAAAAACACTATAAGTAAAATACCAGTACAGTACAACCCTTGCATCTACTCCTCAACACTACTAACCTTCTCCCACTCCCCTTTCAAAGTCTCCTTCCAAAGACTAACTTTATTATCCCCGCCGCTGACGGCAAGTACATTCCCAGAAAGACTCCAGCTAACCCTCCAAAGAACCGTATCCATCTGTAGCACCTTCTTATTCCACACCCCGCCGTCCTGTTGAGTCCAAATGATGACAGACTTATCCTGCGACGCGCTGGCGATGTATGACTTTGGCAAGATGGAGGGCGCCCACGCCACGTCGCGGACCCAATCTTGGTGCCCTTCAAGGACAGATTCTTCAACGTAGGTGCCGACTTCAGGGCTGTAGGACCAGATCTTGACCAGGTTGTCCGAACCACCCGTTACAAATCTGCGCTGGGTGAGGTGCTGCTGCTGGGTGGCGGGGGTGACGGTGGAGGCCGAGGCGGAGGAAGATGTGGTTTGGACGAGACTGGCGGGTTGGGTTGCTGGCGCCCATGATACGGCGTTGCAGCCGATCACGTGGGCTGGGAAGAGCTTAGTGTCCCAGGTTCCGTCGTCCTTGAATTCTAGCACGGAGACTTTGGCGTCGGAGGAAGCGCAGGCGAGGACTGCGCCGGCTTCGTGCGGGGCCCATTGGACGGAGTTTACTTTTGCATTGTTAGTACTTGCTCGCTCGCTGCAGAATCGGGCAGGGGGATTACCGGAGGCATGATGGTTCGCGTGCTCGAATAACTTTGACCATGATCCTGAGCGCTCTTGCCAGATTATGACTTTTCCGTCGTAGGAGGCGCTGGCGAGGATCGTGCCGAACTTAGGGTGGGCCCAGGAGACTTGCCACACTGGCCCGTCGTGGCTTCCACCACAGTTAGCTAGACCGAAAGGAGGGAGGAAGAGGAGTGATGTTACCCGCGGAGAGTCTCAAGGAGACGATGGTTATCGCGGTCCACTTCAAAGATTTTGATGGTTTTGTCGGAGGAGCAGGTCTATTCTATCTATTAGCTTACTGGGGAAGCAAGGGATGATGTGATGGAGGGAGGGGGGAGGAGAGAATTACAGCAAGGCGTTTACCATAGTAGTCCAGAGCGCAGTCATGCTATATGTAGTGTCTCGTCAGTCTAGCCCTACCAAAGCCCCTCGAGTATTGAGTTTGTAGTGTATACATACGATCATGTCATCATGAAGGTTGGATAATTGAGTCTATATCATCGCATCCCATTGTTAGCTCATCTCATCTCTACAGCTAGATAATCAAATAGTAAAAGACCTACCATTGTGGGCAACTAGATTAATTATTGTTAAGCTGATAGTCTCGAATCCGCTATGTAATAGAGAAAGTATGGTAACTTGAAGGGAGGAAAAGGAAAAGGAAAAAAGACGCAAGCTTCCCACAAAGCTTTATATTTTCACAGTTGTGTGGCTGTCGGTTCAGGCGACGTTGAACCAAGCAAGCTGGCTGTTACTCCATGATTGGGGGTGGGTGGGTTAAGGGGTTACCCGGCCTTTAGATTGGATGGTGCCTGCCAAGACGATAAGCAACCGCGGGGTCTGATGCTGTCAGGAGGCTTTTTTTTCTGAGAGAGAACGAGAGCACACGATCATTAGACTTCTAACCGCAACTATTACAACCACAACCTTTATCTTCCAAACAAAAAAATTACGGTCTAATAGGTTAATCCAAAGACAATTAGATAAAAAGGAAACAATGGCCACCACCAATTCAATAAAGCTCCTAACAGGCAATTCCCACCCAGAGCTTGCCAAAAAGGTCGCCGAGCGGTATATACACCTTCTCCTCCTCTCTTCCAATCAGCTAACAAAATATTTAGCCTAGGCATCGATCTCCTCGATATGTCTGTATTCAAATACTCCAACCAAGAAACCAGCGTAATAATGCGCGAGTCAGTGCGTGACGAAGACGTTTTCATCCTGCAGTCGACGAAGCCGGGCGAGGAGCTGAATGACGGCTTAATGGAGCTGCTGATAATAATAAAGGCCTGCAAGACAGCCTCCGCACGGCGAATAACAGCCGTGATGCCAAACTACCCATACGCAAGACAGGACAAAAAGGACAAGAGCCGCGCACCGATAAGTGCGAAGCTACTAGCAAACATGCTACAGAAGGCCGGGTGCAATCACATCATCACAATGGATCTGCACGCCAGCCAGATTCAGGGCTTTTTCGATGTGCCGGTTGATAAGTACCTTCACCCCACAACCCCTAATTTCTTCTTTGCTCGGCAGAAATTGACTAGGAGTTAGTTTGTACGCGGAACCGTCTACGCTGCGCTACATCCGCGAAAACTTCGACTACAAAAACGCCGTAATCGTATCCCCAGACGCTGGCGGTGCCAAACGTGCGACCGCACTGGCTGATCGTCTAGACTTGAACTTCGCCCTCATACATAAAGAGCGTTCACGCCCCAACGAGGTGTCCAGGATGACGCTGGTCGGGGATGTTGCCGGGAAGATCGCCATTCTCGTCGACGATATGGCGGACACTTGCGGAACGCTGGTTAAAGCTGCCGACGTGCTCATGGCTTCTGGGGCCAAAGAGGTCGTGGCTATCGTTACTCATGGGATACTCAGTGGGAGCGCGTGCGAGAAAATCAACAGCAGCAGGCTAAGCAAGGTCGTAGTCACAAATACAGTCCCCCACGAGGACAAGAAGAAGGGGTGTGCAAAATTGGAGACTATCGATATTGCGCCTACGGTACTTCCCCTCTCTATCCATATGTGTTTGAAGAACCGGACTGATGATGAGTTTAGCTAGCTGAAGCCTGTAGAAGAACACACAATGGCGAGAGCGTGTCGTTCTTGTTCTCTCACGCTCCAGTTTAATTTCCCCTCTTTTTATTTCTTTTGTAACGGCCGGTGAAAAGAGAAGAGGAAAAAAAAACCTTTTGTCGGCTATAACTTTAGTTAGTTATTGCTGGTTCATGTCCAGTTACTGTGCTTCCTCTACTCGCCGCTATCCAGTAGTCCCTCTGATTTGGCTCGGAAGCATGATGTTAAGCATTCGTTCGTTCCTTCATTCGCCCCCTATTTCCCCATTCCTTCTATTATAATAGAGCATGCCAAAAAAAAAAAAAAACCCCCACAGTACCATCCCTCCCCACATCCCCCTGCCAATCACAAAAAGTCACTCGCAACATCTCCCCCCAACTAATCGGTATGCCTTCCTCACGCACTACGAGGGAAAAAAAGCGAAAATTTGCAGGGCTCCAAAAACAACAAAAGGCTCTTTTACACTAAAACTAAACTTGACTAAACGATGCCAAACTGTCGGCACTGAGAAAGAATACGATACGATAGAGGAAAACAGAAGAGAATCAAGATAAAGGCGAAAGCGTATTGACCAACAAAAAGCTGAAGAAAATGAGAGGGGATAAAAGAAAAGGAACGCCAGGTATGCAATGAATAATGTGCAATTTACGGTAATGTTATCTAGGTGTATGTATGTGCGCATAAGTAAGGAAGGAGGGTTATCAAACACTGTGTGGGAAATACTATAAACAAGAATAAGAGGGAAAAGGGAAAAGGCCCAAGACTCCTAGAAAAGAAAGAAAGAAAGGGAGAAGGAGAGGGGGCTATGAAATCCCAAGAAACGTCTTCGATCGTTCATACACAAAGAACGAAGTCCTGCCAATATAACCATTGTTTAGTACAATTCAATCCAAGTCAGGCACAAGCTGGGAGAGAGAGAAGGAACTCACGCAACCATCGGTACAACTTTCACATATCCAATCTATACCCCCCGATACACATTAGTCCGCTTCCGCCGGTTTGGAAAGCAAGTAATACGTACCGATAAGCCCACAAAAAAACCCCTAACTCCAGCCCCACGCCAAATATCTCTGGCGGTCTCACGCATGCTAACGACTCTACCGTCACCGACGGCACCACCGACTTGCATCCTTCTACGGATGACTTCGAAAGGATAACTCGCTGTTTGGCTAACCATACCCGCGAAGCCACCAGCGCACAATTGTGCCCATCCCTTCAATTGTTTCTTCTCGGTGTGTTGCTTCGCACCTTTCTTGGGGAGACTAACGTATCCCCGCTTCCTCAGCCAATCCCCCGCAATGTCGTGGGTAAGGAATGACATGCCAGCATACGGCAGCATACCAAGAACCGTAGGTCCAAAACCACGATAGAAACCGCTGACACCACCACCGCCGCCACCATTCCGACCCCCTTCCTGCCAAAGCCTCTTCACAATGCCCCTTAGCGAACTCTTCTCCTCTACCCTCGTTTCGAATGCCAGTCGCACGCGTATGACCTCGAGCGGGTAGGTGGCAAATACGCTAGCGGTGCCGGCGGCAGCACCAGCGGCCAGACGCCGCAGCACAGTCTCTTGCTCAGGAGACTTTATCAGTTGTGCACGGAACTGCTCGTAGGCGATGAACTTGACGGCGGCGTAGGGGAAGATTCGCAAAAGAGTTGCGCTGTGGCCACGGAAGAGGCCAGCATAGCCGGAGGATTTCTGGATGGTGGAGATGGCACGGAGGACGCCGAAGGGGGTACCTGTGTACTTTGTGAAGGCCGGGGAAGAGGCCTGGAAGAGGATTTTTACACGGTCGAGGGGGGCTATTAGGGTTTTGGCCTGTTGCAATGGGAGTTAGTGATGAGTGGGGGGGAGGGGGAAGATGGGGACATGCAGCAGAACCAGCGATGCCCCCGGCTATACCACTGCGGATAATGTAGTCGAAACTCTGCTTATTCTCACTGCGATTGTGGGCAGGTGAGGATTTGCTGTGTTGCTGCGAGTGGATAGGAACAGCAGCATCGGCGCTGGGGGCTCCTCCGGCGGTCCGGAGGGCTGTTGCTTCGGACATTTCTTCCTTCTTTCTTTCCTTGCAGTTCTCGTGGTTTGCTTGCTTCCTCCCTCGCTGTTCCTGTGCACAGACCAAAAAGGACAGAGTATAATACAGGAGAAGTGAGGGGAGTGCGGAAAGGGCAAGGGCCTATTTGTACCTGTCGGGGTGTCTCCTTATTGCCGCTGAGAACGGGTATTCACGGCGTTGGCCTTATCGGTCTGTCGGCTTGATCGTGCTGAGTAGATAGGATGAATAGGCAGGTAGGTAGGCAGACACGGAGTAGGTGGTGCCTGGGCTGCGAGAGGGGAGGTTATGCTAAAGGCCTCCCGTTGGCACGATAGGTTGAGTGGTGGTGGGTAAAGAAGCAAGTGAGACAAAAGAATTTTAAACCAACCGGCCCTTCGTCATATGAGGTACGGCACTGCACCCGTATTGCAAGAAGCAAAAGCAGAGCCGAGGTGCACAACTTCCCATAGCTGTAGATTTTTGAGCCTCCCGACACTCAGTCACTCACTCGTTCGGGAGAGTGTTTTATGCCCCACATTTCATACTTCTCTTCTCCGGTGACAGGATGCCTGCGTGATAATATCAGGATGAAAAAGGCTGGTCTGATTTTTTTTTTTCATTTTTTCATTTCTTCAACAATGATATGAGATTGCTCAAGTAACTAAGTTAAAGAGTCCGTTCGCTCGTTCATATATGGTATGATATAATACCATGCCAATGTGTCCATACATTTTTTATTGTTTTCAAGAAATAAAAGAGAGGAAAAGGAAATGCACGACCACGCGGCGGAATAGACAGGAAAAGGATACTGTGCCGCTATCGCGCCGCAGGAGAGATGGCGGTGAGGGTAGGATGAGAAGGGATAAATAGTACGAGTATGATGCAAGGGAGATATCCTATAAATCCATCTGCGAAAGGAAAGAAAAAAAAACAAAAACTCCCGAGCAAGATAATTAGGTAAAGAGAAAAAAAATACAAAGCATTGGAGACTAGACTATGGATAATTATGCCCAAATCTACATGGCATTGCCATCGGAAAAAGCACACGATGATATGAAATTTAGGGTAGCTGCCAGAAAAAATACGAAGAGCAAATCGAAGCAATGTTTGGAAGGAGAAGTGAAGAATGATACAAAGGAAACTGTTCATGAATAAACTCCGTAACAAAAGGAAAAAGGGGAGGGCAAAAGAAAGAAAAGAGGACCGGGCCGCAGCTAAGAGAGAAAAAAACAGTAAAGCCATAATCAGACTTCCCTTCCACTTGCTTTTGATGCCCCCCACACTTGACCCAAACCAACTCCTTGAATCACGAAGCAAATACCCGAACGTTCATGTCTGCGCTTCCTGTGGCTATCACACAACGAACATTGATAACCTTCTCTCCCGTCTTTGGAATCCCGTTTGCCTTTGCCTCCCCGTTTGTCTGCTCCTTGGCAGGTGCTGGTGCCCACCGAAGACAGGTTGCAAAGTGGGAATGGGCTTCGTCAACCGTCTTCACGCATCGGCCGTCCTGTGTCAAGTCCCAGCACCTAATGGTCTTATCGTCACTGACGGAAAGAAGGTACTTCCCAGCGGGATGGAAAGCTAACGCCCGGATCCAGTTGTCATGCCCGACCAGCGTTTTCAGGAGTGTGCCCCGCGCATCCCACAGCTTGATCGTCTTGTCACGAGATCCAGTGGCTATAAATTCTGAAGACGACGTTGCTGGAGGTGGCCTTTTAAGTCCGGCAATTGTCGCCAAGTGTGGGTAGGCGGAAGGCGGTGCAAACACACAGCAATTTACCACATGTTCGTGACCTAGAAATGTGGCTTTGTGTTCGGCGGTTGAGGCGTCCCATAGTCGTGTCGTCTGATCAGCTACTCGTCAGTATGTTTCGTCCTGTAATATATTCACGGTTATCGCGCATCTAACCTGATCGCCTCCAGCAGATAGTAGCCATCGTCCGTCGTGAGAAGGCTCTACATCTCTAATCCAGTCGGAATGTCCGCTTATTGTCTTGACGCAGTACCCAGTCGCAACTTCCCAAATCCTTAATGTCTTATCTCTACTCGCTGACACCAGGTATTCTCCAGCAGCACTGGGAATGAACCTGACTGCACTAACAGAGTGATCGTGACCTGTGAGGGTCCTGATATTCTTATACTCGTTATTTGGATCCCACAGCTTAATTGTGAGATCGCTCGAACAAGACACCAGCAACACTCCTGCCTTGGGCCCCCCAAAATCAAGGTCTAAAACAGCCTTGGTATGACCCTTGACTGTTCTTTCCAGCTCTCCAAGCTCCCAATCCCAAATCTTGATGGTTGTATCATCGGAGCCTGACGCGAGTACCGAGAAAATCGGGTGGAAGGCGACAGAATTGATGGAGTTTCGATGACTGGTGAGGACGTGTTTGGCAGGAGCCCGCGGCAGCCACGATGAAGGATCGACGTTGCGGCGGGTGAGCGACGTCGGGGTTGTCGAGTCCAATTCTGATTGTAAGGAGGACAGGCGGCTCTCAAGTTCCATTATCTAAACAGCCGAAAATTAGTACAAGTCCAAGAGTGAGTTTATCGGAATAAACCTTTTTCTGTAACCTAAGCACACCTGTCCATTTTTTCTCCAACACGCCTTCGTACTTCTTCATTGTGTTTTGATCTAGAAATTCATCGCCGACACCGAGCTCCTCCCGCAGCGCCGCACCTGTATTCGATAGTCCAGAAGCAGAAAAGTACGCTAAAATCGCTTTGTGGCTGGTTGGTTCGCCGGCCGGTTAGCAAACTTCTAAAATCGCTCTCCGGAGGGTGAAGCAAGATTAGGGGGAGCGGAAGCGGGAGCAGGAGAGAATCAAGCAAGGAGAACATACAGCTCGTCCTTCTGGCGGGGGATCAGATAATTCACTGGAGTGCTCATGACGCTGTTCCCCGTAGAGCGAAGAGCATGGGACGATTGGCGAGGAGTAAAAATAGATGAGCGGGTGAAGGAGAGTCTGGGTGCCTGTTGTTGTGGGGGGTTTGGCGATAGAGCTACTGGCGAGGTGTTTACAGATTAGAGGAGTTGAGGTGAGAGAGGTGGTGGAAGGGGATGAGAAAGAGGAATGGGTGGGTGGATGGGCGGACGGGGACAGGTATAGTAGCGGGAGGCTCAGCGGGTTGGGTAGGGTACTATGGGTTATGTGGATGCGGGCTGAGAGCAGTGAAAAGCTTAGTATGAGGGAGAGGGGTGGCCAGCAAACGAGGTGAGGTGGGGTTCTGTCTCTTCTCCCCTTCCGAGTTCAGGGGAGACCAATCGATTGTTTGGTGACAAAGAAAGCTCTGTGATATCTTAATGGGTAGAAGTATTGGGCTTTTCTTTCAGGGTGCCGGCGATCTCATTGACAAAGTGTACATCCTACTCGTACCGGCCGGTACAACATGAGGAACATAAGGTACTGTACAAGTGTACAGTCTACTGTGTAGAACAGAGAACTATATATATAAACACGATCAAAAGAGCATTTCCCCTACACTTTATTCGCTAAGGGCCGAAAAGAACTAAGCTTCTTTATCCCGTCCCGTCATCTCTCTTTCCATGCCCTATAACCCCTATCTTTCCTAATTTTGTTTCGTTTCCCTGAAGATATGATATAGGCACTCGGCCGTGAATCCGCAGGCGATGTGAGGACTCTGCCGCAGGAGCTTCCCCTTACCCTGCCGGTGCTGTTACTCGCTCATACAATTTGAAACGGTATCATACATTCCTGCTGGGAGGCCTGGTCCGGGTAACCACGAGGTCCGAGTGATCCCTGCAGTCGTCTCTTGTTCTGCGCCCTGCCTTACTACAGTATCTCTTTTCATCTTATCTGATCCTCAAACCTTACACAGCTACCCTATCGTGCATACAATCTACGAAATAACTTTCCTCCCTCCACCATTGCGATAATCCGCATTCACATCAAAAATGTCACAGCGCATGTATCCCAACCCTCTGCTACGAGGCCTATGGACTAACCCCTCTAATTGTGGGATCTAGCTGCGAACCAATTTGAGCTCTCCAGCCCCCCAGAAGATGTAATCTCTTCCCTCACCTTTTCCCCGAATAACCCCTCGCGCCTCCTTGTCTCCTCTTGGGACAAGAATGTCCATCTTTACGACACAAATGCTGGCCTGAATGGCTCGAAACTGACTGCATTCCCTCATGCAGCATCGGTACTGGACTGTTGTTTCGGCGAGACGGACGGCAGCGTGTTTTCGGCTGGACTAGATTGGCAGGTTCAACAGTGCGGGTCCCCTCCTTAAAGCAATGAGGTGTATATTTACTGGTGGAAACGATGTGCAGACTCGACCCTGAGACCGGTAAAGGGAACACCCTAGCTACACACGAAAGCGCAGTAAAATCTATTTGCTACAATACGGAAACTAGTACCTCCTCTTTTTCTCGTTTTAGCTTCACGAACTAATTCCTCGTCCCGTAGAATCTCTCTTGAGCGGCTCTTGGGACCAGTCAATTAAACAGATCGATCCCAGATCTCCAGAGTCCACCGGTTCCCACGCCCAACCGCATAAAATATTCTCGCTGTCGACAATCTCACACAAACTAGTTGTTGCTATGTCCTCCCGCTCAGTCTACCTATACGATCTACGCAATATGTCCTCCCCGTGGCAACGCCGTGAGAGCTCTCTCAAGTTTATGACCCGCACAGTGCGCTGTATGCCTAACGCCCAAGGTTATGCGAGCAGTAGCATCGAAGGAAGGGTGGCTGTAGAGTTCTTTGATCCGAGCGATGAGAGTCAAAAGCGGAAATATGCTTTCAAGTGTCATAGGTCTACAGAAGGTGGTGTAGATGTTATATACCCCGTGAATGCGTTGGCATTCCATCCGATGTAGGTTCCTTCTTCTTTTTCAAGGTTGATGGGGCTAATTGGATAGCTACGGAACATTCGCATCTGGCGGTGGCGATGGGGTTGTTAGCCTTTGGGATGGAATGGCCAAACGTCGGTTAAGGCAATATCAAAGATATCCGGCCAGCATCGCCGGGCTCTCATTCAGTAACAACGGAAAGCATCTCGCCATTGGGACTAGTAGTGGGTTTGAAGATGGCAATGATGATGGAGTCTGTCCTCCCGAGTCTGTCAAGATTATTGTCAGAGAGCTCCAGGAGGGCGAAGGGAAGGGGAAGGGACAGTCGTAATAGTATCGGTATTATAGTTTAAGACGGGCAGGTTGTTATACTGTATTATAGACTGAACACACAGTCAGTGGGGCTTTGTTCAATCATACGAGGCAATGTTCTCCACGGTAAAACTAGTGTAAAGACCGTGCTCCATTCAAAATGGGGTTAGTGTGTACAGTACAGTACTTGTAATTTCTAGGATAACAATATCAAACACTGTTGCCATCATTGTCCGGTACTGAGCCAATCCCGATATCTGCGGAGTTTTAAAGAAAAGATGGCATCCATAAAATGGATGCTACGAATGTGGCCCAATGGTCAACAGTTCGATCGTAACCTCTAACGCATTCCACTTATATAGTTTTCGCTTCCTATGAGTGGAAGATAGGGTGAGGCCCAACTCTAGCACCAATCCCCCGGTCGTACGGGTCCTGCAGGTCACAAATCCCACACTACGTCATACCCTCTCTCCGCTAGACAGCCCCCTCTCCACGTTTCTTCTTCGCTCTTCCTATCATAATATAACTTCTCAACAAATCCTTTCTCTCACCCCATCGTCCATCACCCCTTCGCACTCGAGTACCTTGCAGACATCAACCTGACTAATCTATCATATCAATCCACAAAATCACCAGTCACCTGACCCACTCCCCACCCACCCCACCACCAACCCGAAACCGTGACCGAGGGAAACCCAAGTCCAATACCACACAAGGAAGAAATAGGGACCAACCAACTCCAACCCTAAAATAAAGGCCGAGAGTCTACGAATACCCACACACGCTACCCACTACATCCCATCCATTCATCAATCAACCAGTCAATTAATCAACCAACAGGCAGAGAGAGACCCTTCGCATTCACCATCGGTAAAGATGAAAACTCAGACGGTGTTAATTATCAGCGCAACAACGCTCGTAACGTTGGGTGGTAGTGAGTCTTTTTTTTCTACTTTTTCCCTCTTCCTGCTTTATTATCGGTGATGGGGTGTGGGTTACCCCTCCGTCTGTCATCATCAGCCCCACTACCGTGCTCTATTAAACATGTACTGACGTGATGTTACTAGTTTGTGAATCTCCCTCCCCTTCCCCTCCCTCCTCCGGAAGAGAGGAGGGATAGTACAAAGCTAATCTAGAACAGATGCGATCTACTTTGACTACAAACGGCGCAACGACCCGACCTTCCGCAAAGCCCTCCGCCGGTCAGCGAAGAAGCACCTAAAGTCACAAAAGGCGCAAGCCGAAGCCGCGAACGCTGAACAGCGGCGTATGTTGATCCGCGCCGTGGCCGAGGCTCAGGCGGCGGGTTTCCCGACCGATGTGGAGGACAAGGAGGCTTATTTCATGAACGAAGTTGCGCAGGGAGAGGCGTTGTGTCAGGAAGGTATGAGCCCACGCCCCCAGCGGGGATTCTACGTGAGGGAGAGGGGGAAGGAGGAAAGCTGATCGCAGAGCGCGAGGGTGGGAGTAGATGATAGGGCGTTGGACGCCGCTCTTTGCTTCTATAAGGCTTTGAAGGTGTACCCTCAACCGAAAGATTTGATATCTATCTATGATAAGACTGTGCCGAAGGTATCCCCTCACTTTTAGTCTTCTTTCAAGGGCGACGCTAAGGAAAGTAGAACGTACTCGACATCCTAGCCGAAATGATCGCTACGGATGGGAGTATTCCTGTTGGGGGAATGTCCCCTCCTGGTAGCGCTACCGGCGTTGAATAGTTACCACATCACACTATCCGCCCGAACCAACTCCTTCCTTCCTTCCTTCTCCCCATCTGTTACATTCTCATATACATCATATACATAGCAGCCAGTGGCCAGCCAGACATGCAGACAGGTAGGTAGACTGGAATTGGCGGTGGCGGGGACAGAGGCAGAGAGGGGAAAAACAAAAACTACACCACAAAAGTAAATTGTATTCTCTAAGCTACATTTCGCGTTCCTTCGTTCTCATTTTTTTCATTTACGTTCCGGTTTTCATTATCCCGATGGGGGATGTCAGGTTACTTTTTTCTCTTCTCTACTCTTTTATCACTTCCTATCTGGATTTTTTTTTTTTTCTTTCTTTTTTTTCCCCTACATCCGGGGTGGTGGGATGGTGGGTGGGTGGATAGTAGGGAATTGTAAATAAAGCGGCTACTCGCGAAAATTAGAAAGCTTGTGCTGGGGAGGTCAATTGCTCCGATATTGTCATTGTATAACTCCGCAATAGCAGTATTGATGCACAGTAGTAGCATCTCATGCAAGGTAATTAAAGCGTGCAGAAAGCAAAAGGATATCCATTAAACCCTCCCCCCCCCCCGATTAAACACCAGAAAATCACAAAAAAACCACTTGCCCTCCCTTCCTCCTACACCCCCCCAACCCCCCTCGGCACAATCCCCAAAACCCCACTAATAGCCAACATACTCTCCCGGTGCTCCTCCCTAGCCCTCTCCAATTCCCCCTCCTTGATCACGGCCCAGCGAACCAGCGTTGCCATCTCCCTCCCGAGACGCTGAGTCTCTTCCTCGTTATGGGATGTGCTCCACACCTCATATAACTACCCGCCCCCCATCCCAAGTTAGCCACCAGTCGTACGAAAGGAGGAGAATATATATACCCAAGTCCACATCTCGTACTCCCTTGTCAATCGTGAGGTCTCGTCTAGGGAGGATTGTAGGGTTGTTGTTAGGCGCGAGGTGAGGGGTGTCCAGTCATGTGGGGGAAGGGGGGTTAGGAGGTTGTCCGTTGAGGAGGAGGGAGCGGTGGTGGTAGTGGTGGAAGAGGAAGGGGGGGGAGGGGATGTGGAGGTGGAACTTTGTGGTTGGGGTTGGGGTGGGGGGGTTTGGATTGGGTGGGGGGGAGGATCGTCGTGGGGGCGTTTTTTGGTGGTTATTGTCGACATGGTTATCGATAAGGGTGGAGTTTGTGGTTGTGGCTGTGGGTGGGTGGGATGGATGGGATGGGAGGGTAGGTGGGATGGGAGGGTAGGTGGGATGGGATGAGAAAAAAGGTACGGATGGCTTACTGTGCAGTCCCCTTCTTGGTCATTTGGTTCGAGTACCGTATGTTAGCTTACTATTTGCCTATCATACTGGCACAGTAACTTATCTTCGACCCCACTACACCACCTTCTTTCTCCTTTCCTCCTTCCCACTTTTTATAAATGAAACAAGGTCAGACCCCAACCCCTACTCCACTCTGCCCCTTACACCAACCACAACTACGATCACAACCACGACCACAACAAACCACACCGCACCGTGAACACAATGCAGTGTTCAATATGTACCCTCGACAAGCCCACAATAATCTGCGTTTCCTGCGCCCGCGGCACCCTCTGGCCGCAACGCTATGATCTCCTTCTACAAACCTCTGCGCGTGACACCCTGTCCGACAAGATCCACGAGCACCTCGAGTCACTAAGCGGACAGACCGCCACCCAGCAGCGCGAATCCGCCCAACTCCAGCTGACGCTCCACGAGATCCACAACCAAAAGGCCTCTCTCGCCACGGCGCGGGAAGCAGCCATGGTTCGGGTGGAAGAACTCCGGCGCGAGAACGAACGCAGGCGGGCAGTACTGGAGGAGGCTATGGGGCTGCGAGATCGGTTGGAAGCGGAGGTATCGAGTGTGCAACGCGAGACGAAACGTTGGATTAGTAGGAGTAAGACGCTGCACGGGAGGATCGCGGAGGCGCGGGGATACCTTTGTCGTGAGGCGGCGGGATTATACGGACTTCGACAGAAGCGGCGGAAGAGTGGGCGGGTGGACTACGTTATTGGTGGGGTGGCTATACCGAACTATCTCACAGATCTAAATAGTACGTCTTTCTTCTTCTTCCTCTTCCCCTTCCTCTCCTTTGCCTCTCAAAAGGGAGGGGAAAAGCTAGCTAATGAAAAAATCTATAGCACACCCCCACCAACAAATAACAGCCTCCCTCTCCCACTTATCCCATCTCCTCCTCCTAACAGCACACTACCTCTCCCTAAAACTCCCCAACGAAATCCTCCTGCCCACACAATCCCACCCCTTCACCCAAATCCGTGGAACCCTAAACGCACGGCACACAGTAACCCGCCCACTCTCACTCCCAGCGCCCCTTTCCACACTCTCCCGCGACAACCCGGCCTCTCACACGAAATTCATAGAGGGCATATCCCTCCTCGCGATCAATGTAGCATACACCTGCTTCACTCAGGGGCTTGAAATCAACGATGTCGACGCCGTGTGCGCGCCCGGGGCGAATCTCTGGTCCTTACTCGTAAGTAGGGATACCCCCGTGCCCGCTTTCGGCAGGATGAGTCATGGGAGCTGTTTGGGGAACTTGGCAACGGCGGGCAGAGTGGCGGGAATGGCGAGGTTCCGGGTTGGGTTCAAGAGCGTTGTGGAGAAGGTTAGGAATACACTGCAGGGTGAGACGATCGTGGCGGATTGGGATCTTGTGGGGGATGTTGTTGGTGGCGGCGGTGGTGGTGGTGGGAATGCTGTCGTTGGGGGAAATGCTGATAGGGAAGTTGACGGGGAGGATGGCGGGAAAGGTGGGAGGGAAGGAAGAATGCCCGGGTGGACTAGGATTAGAGCTCCGGGTGAAGAGAGGTAGTTTAGTTTATCGGCCTGTTTACTGTACTCTACCCTTCATGTAGTTGCGGAAGGGATAAAGAGAAAGAGAAAAGAAAAGAATAAAACACTTCTATCTTATCGTACATATATACATACAACACCCCTCACTAATTCATATCAATCATACAACACCCCCCCACCACCGACAACAATAACTAACCACCCTCCTCCACCTCACCTCACCTCACCAACTCTCCAAATCCACACAACCCTTTAACAAAGTAAAAGTCTCCATTCACCCCAGACAACCCCCCTGCCACCACCACCACCACAATCAATCTCCATCAAATGATAGAAACCCCCTACTGGCAAAAAAAAAGACCTTTTTTCACCTTTCGTCGAGTGAACTGACTGACTGACTGACTGTAACTTAAAATGTGTATTACCGCAAAATCCCAAACATGTTATATCCCCCCATCCATACCATCCATCCATCCATCCATTCATTCATCCATACACCAATGAGAGAGAAGAAACCATGAGAAGAAGGAAGAAAAAGGGGACGAAGTGAGAAGAGGGGAAAAAAAAAAAAGAATAGATAAGCTATGTCGTGAAATTTACTGACAATGCTTGAGATATATAGATGGATGGGTGGACGAGTTGGTGGAGAGAGCGTTCGGGGACTACAGTGAGCTACGTTTTTACCCAGGAAAAAAACAGGAATAGGACGTAGGTACTAAAGAAAGAGAAGAGAAGAGAAGAGAAGAGAAAGAGAAAGAGAAAAAGATTCCAAAATGGTTTGGAATCGATCTAATCCACCACTATCACCATCATCACCACCTAGCTTCTTCCCCTTCATTCCTACCCAATGACTAGTTTCAAAGTCCCGTTCAAAGAAAAAGAAAGAAGGGAAGAGAAAAAGAGATGGAAAAAAGAACCTCTCTCTTGCAGTTGTACCCATCTTATCACGACTAACAAGCACATCCCTCCTTAGCCCCGACCCCATCCTCCAAATTAACCGCCATTCCCACTCCCTCTCCACCGCTACCACCCCCACCAGTACCACCCGCTCTCCCACTCCCTCCAAACCCGCCAGCTCCACCCCTAGGCTTCAGCGTACTCTCAGGAATAGCATTAGCAATCGCCTCGAAAACACTCTGCACATTTTCCCCAGTCTTAGCAGACGTCTCGTAGAACAGCAATCCCTCCTCATCCGCATATGCCTTCGCTTCCGCCGTGAGCACCGCCCTACTCCCCCCATCCCCCCCATCCACATCCCCACCATCGGCATCAGCGGTAGCGGCAAGATCAAGCTTATTCCCGACCAAAGCGATGACGATGCCAGGGCTTGCCTGGCGCTGCAGCTCGCTGACCCAGTGCTTAGCTTTGATGAGCGAGGTGGGCTTCGTGATGTCGTAGACTACCAGCGCGGTCTGAGCGTTGCGGTAGTACATTGGTGCGAGGGAGGCGAAACGCTCCTGTCCCGCTGTGTCCCAGATTTCGAACTTTATGGTACGGCTTGGGAGGGTGCATTTTTGGGTTAGGAAGGCGGCTGCTCATATATCATTCATTCATTAGCGATGTTTGCTACGAAAGAGGCCCGAGGGAGGAGGAGGAGGGAGGGAAAGAAGGGAGTAGTACCGCCAATCGTAGGCTCTTTGTTTTCCTGAAAATCATCATTTACGAAGCGAAGGACTAGTGACGACTTGTAAACTGTTAGAAGAAAGGGGGAGTAAAAGGAAAAAAAAGACCTCACCGACTAGGTCGCCTGAGGTGAACGATCAGATCAACATACCTTTCCGACTGCAGCTTCTCCCAAAAGCACGAGCTTAACGCTACTAGATAGCTTAGGTGCTTCGTCGCGTGATGCCATAAGTTACCCGTAGTTATTTATTTTTATTTATTTATTTCCCGTGTCGTCCCTTCTTTTTTTTTGTTTGTTGCTCGTTATGATGTGTGTGTAGTTGTGGTTGGTTAAGTTAGTTGGGGAAGATGGATGGATGGATGGAGAAGAGGGTAAGTTAACAGAGAGAAAGAGTGGGAAGAAATAGAATTCCGGTATCATTACGATGCGGTATGGTACGGCTGGGCATTGCGTTGCGTTGCGTTGTGTTGCGTTGCCTGTCGCCTGCCCTTGTCTGGTCTGTCAAGGGTGACTCGAGCCCGCCCTTGCGGCGGTTGGCGAAGCGTACGTACGGTACTGTGACTCTAAGTCGAGAGGACAAGTAATACAATGCGATTGTCTATTTTGTGAGGAGGTACCGGTGCTGGCCGAACAAGAGGACAGGGCAGGTAGAGCTCGGCTCACGGCCATCTCTCCTCCCACTTTATTCTGTGGAACGCTAGCACCGGTGCGCCGCCCGTGACGTTTCCATCCTCTCTTCTATCCGTCCATCCACCCACCCGAAAACGTAAGCTCAAGCCCAGCAGATTCGCGAGAAATCCCTCACCCGGAGTCATCACTATGGCGGATTGAAGTATCACACATATAAATTAACCACGGCTCCACCTAACTCCCCCAGCTCTTCACAATCTTCCAGCCAGACCAGAGTATCGCAAGCACCGCGCTAGTCCACGTCCGACACACGCTGCCTTAGCCAACGGAAGCTCACCCCGAGTGACATACCATGATGCCATCTGACGTCATAGCCTCCCTTTGGACACAACAAGCATCGGTAACTGAAAAAACATGGATTCACACGTAAAAGTATCACTGGCCATTGGGGGACATATCATGTCGTAATTCAGTCTTAATTT
Organism: Tuber borchii; assembly: GCA_003070745.1. Lineage (NCBI taxonomy): Eukaryota > Fungi > Ascomycota > Pezizomycetes > Pezizales > Tuberaceae > Tuber > Tuber borchii. The sequence goes on along the minus strand of NESQ01000207.1, from coordinate 43,631 downwards.
AAACTAATCCCTACGCTCCCAGTATTTACGGAACTAAAGTCTTTCCGCACAAGCATAAAACATCCCTTCTTCCCCCCTTCCCTCCTCACAACTCCACACACTACGGTACACCCAATACAAAACCAATTACACTGCTGAGGGAAAAAAATGTCCACAATTATCCCCCGCCCTAATAGCGAACCCCAGCGAGCTTCTTCCCCGCCACGACAAACAACCCTCTTCCCAGGACCACAGCATCACCTTTCGGGCACCGCTCCGCCGCCGCCCACGCCCGCCGCGCAGCCGTCCTCTTATAGGATGGGTACCGGTACACCGTTACCACAGCCGCCACTACTACAGCCGGATACGCCTTTGAGGCCTTACGATGGTGGCGGTGCGGGGAGGAGTATGAATGCCACCCTGTCGACTACGGTCACCGCGAGGCCTACTACACATTTACCGCAGGGGGGCTATGTGGGGACGACGGACGTTAGTGTTCTTGGGGAGGGGGAGGATACAGAGGAAAAGATGGGGAGAAGGCGGAGGGATGGAGTTTCTGGATAGGTTGGCTGCGTGCAGAACGTTAATGCCTCTGAGGGTACGAGGGAGAGGGGTTTCTGAGAAAGTCGGTTGATGAGGCCAATGAGGGGACTGTCGAGGCCGAGGAGAGGGGGGATGGCACAAAGTGAATGTGGCCGTTCACACATTGTCATTGGTGCATGTATTTTTCATTTGAGATGGATGCATTTTGGGCTGGCCTACGAGTGATGATCTGTGAATCCTTCGTTGCATGCGTGTTGGTCTTGAAAAGACGGAGAAAGACCCGTGATTATTACTTTATATTTCTGTATCCTGGGGAAGTTTCTACGTGATTGGGGCAATACGCTGGATTCAGTGTATTTTCGTAAGCCCTGCTTCGCCATTAAAACCTAACCCCATGCCGCTATCGGATACAGTTCTATCGTTCATCCCATAATATTATCATACCCACTAGAACTGGAGATCCCATTCGCTTTGGATAACTAGTCCCCACTGTAGCTCCAAACTTGAATAATACCACCTGGTTACACACATTATTAAGTGTAAGAATAAGGGATAGCATCTAGGACATAAATAGTACCGTCCTGGCCAAGGTTGCGCGGCTGGTGGAGATCGGGCCGTGCTATTAGTACAGGTGTCTCCGGCTACAGTATAATAGTTTGGTCCAATCATCGGGCGTGAGGACACTGAAGATGATCTCTGGTAGAGCGTCAACGAACTTCTTCCAAGCACAATGGCTGTGAGGGAACATGGGGGGTCTACTCGTTATTCTCTGACGTTTGTGAACACAACTGCCATTGCATATGGGCAAAAAGTCAGCCGGAGCCTCAAAATTTTGGCGTACGCAATAGCGGCAGTCAGAGGATTACGAGTACGGTATGATACAAATAAGAGCATCCGTACTAAATTCAGACTCAAATTGTTTGGGTACTTCATTCCTGATGCTTGTGCTCTGGTACCGTACTGTATATGCTTCTTACTCCCTCATACCGTGAAAACTCTTGAAATCTGCTATCTCCGCCAGCCTTGTAATCCTCCGTTCAAAACTTTTTGTCGTTGCGGCTTTCTTTCTTTCCAAGAATACCTTAGGAACCCTCTGTATCCACTATCGAAGATCTCAACTGTACTATAGCACCAAACCACAATAGATCTAGCACGACAGGTTAACAAAATAACGAATACCAGCTACGGTAATGAGATCCAGCAAGCTCCGCCCCCTCCAAGCTATACTTTGTGTGGAAAACACTATTCCTTCACAATAATTATAGCAATATTCGTAACATACAAGTACCGGTACGGGAAGCATCCCAATCCACAGGGTGTTTTGTTTCGGATTGGGAAGGACAAGGGCCCGATCCCCGACAGTGAATACGGTACTCGTACAAGTGCCAGGGGTGATGTTTTCGTACACCCCAGTGTGGCTTACCCGCAAAAAACTATTAAAAATTGGTGAGGTCACAAAGTGGTGTGTACGAGAACTTTTTTTTTTTTTTTTTTTATAAACTTTTATTCGAGCTAGGTTACAACAACTAATAACAAAAGAAAACTCCCCAACCCCTAGCCCTACTTAAGTAGCTTTCTGTATCACAGTATGGATGTCTGCCACACCTCCCTTCGGCAAGCGGAAAACCCACATGTACCTCCGTTCGGTCAAAACAACAAAATTACTCAAGTGAGTATACCCACCCAAGATTCCCTCCTTCCATCTCCTCCGCTTCACCTTCTCCACAACCTATACTACTTGCAATGGGTAATATAAATCGTCAAAGGGAATATTCGCCTAAAGAAAGTAATTTGCTCAACCGCCACACTCAAACTCATACTATACCCAAACTTACCACCCTAATCCTCCTCCGAATTCGAAAACCCTTCCCTCTCCATCTCCTTCATCCACCCTTCTAACTTTCTCGCTCTGGGATCAACCTTAACACTCCTTCTCATCCAAGGAACCGGCAACTTCTTCTTCCTCTCTTCAAATCGGAAGTTCCAATCCCCCGTACCGCCAGGTTTGACCCCATAGTCAACTCCTTTACCCTTCTCTTTCTCCATCTCTTTCTCCCGGTCACCCATCTTCATCGTCTCCTTCCAGTGCCTCATCTCATCCCTCACCCCCTCCAGGCCGAACAACATTTTTCTACCCAGAGACTTATCCCTGTCCGCGAGCTGATCCACGCACTCCCGAACCCAAACCCATCCACTCTTCTTCCTGCCCGGCTGAACTGCCTCAAAAAATCTTACCATATGCCATCTGCCCCCCAACCATAACCCTTTCCTAACCAATCTCCTCGCGTCCTCTTCACCCCTGATCAAAACAACCACCGTAGAAGATGTCTTACCCATCCCCCTACGGCGTTCCAACTCTTTCTCTCCAACCAACCATCTCGAACCATCACAAATGACATATCCCTCCTCTTCCAATCCAGCCGTCACTCCACCAATCCCCATCTCCCACACCACACCACCAATTTTCAATCCCACTACCGTTCCCCTGCCCCTCAATCCTTCAGGGTTAAACGGTATCCCCTTTGCATCCCACCTCCTCTTACCCATCCTCTCACCCGTGAGCTCACTGAAATCATCCCCTCCCCTTTTCATCGTGTTAGGCGTGACCGGCCTTATTTCTATCGGCGTAATCGACTTCTTCGGCGTAAAAGGACTGCTCGTCCGGACAAAAGTTCGAAGTTGGGCCTCCTTCGTGGCTAGCTTTGTTTCCGCCGCTGTAAGCTTCTCCCTTAACAGGGCGACTTCCCTTTTGAGACTGGCAACTGTATCTTCCATTTGAAAGTGACGTGAGTGAAGTGTATCGCGTGGACGATAAATCTGTTTAATTGGCCAAAACCCTGATCGTGGTCTTGTGCGACAAGTAGTAAAACCTTTGGGTAAGGTTGTAACGGAGACGGAGCATGTACGAGAACTTTTTTTTTTTTTTTTTTTTTTTTTTTTTTGTAAACTTTTTTATATTTGCTATCTACTCTCCATAGCACGCCGTGGTGGACGCCCCGCAAGGACATCACTCCTCTATGCGACGCCCTTTACAGCTTAATAAATAATCGGCTTTCTGTATCTAATATAGATGTCTGCCGAACACCAAAACCCGCCAAATCATAAAGGTAACAGCCTCCATCTGCGGTACAATACTCGGAACCGGAACCTACTAGCCCAACCGCAGGTTTAGCATAGCCCACGCCTTTTCAGTATCCAGCCCTTCTGACCACTTTCCAGCCATTTTCCGAACCCAAGAAAGCATAACCCCCAAAGAAATAAACAACCTCCACCGCTAACACACTCCGCCCACGGCCTCCCCTAGGTTATTTTATGGCCTCTGTCGGCCACCTCCACCCCCTCCCCTTCCAGCGACTATCGTCTCATCCGCGCCATGGTCGATGATATAGATATGGTATTCCATCAACCATCCCGGAGACGTCGAAACCTAAATTATCATGAGCACAAAGGAAATATTCAAAGATAGTGTTGGTCGAAGTAAATTCCATCGCCTAACCAACAACCGGATCCGATCCCCTGCCATTCTAGCGGCGCGGTTAGATAGACCTCCCCGGTATGGGTGCGACTTCATCCCAACGACCCGCCGGTTCCAAACTCAAAACTCCTACCCCACCCGACCGAGCATCAACGCCATGAGTTGGGCCGCTTGCAATGGGCGACCCCCCCCATCCCTGACACTAATGCAAGCCACTCCTAAACCAACGCCACTCCCGATCCAAACGCCACCCAATCCCAACGCCACTCCTACCCCCAAGCCACCACCTCAACTCAGCCACAAACTCCTTGCCACATCCCATTTGCGCCACAACTACTGCGCCCGACTCAAGCCATAAGGCTAAGCCACCCCCTCACCCGCGTCCTACACGCCTGCCAGAATTACCGAAGTAAAATAGGCCCCGTAACCGAATCCGAAGGTGACAAAAAGTCGTGACAACGTTCGTAAACGATATCCCTAGATGGAAGACGATTAATATTGATGAAAAGGGATGCGAAATACCTTGAACACCAAAGATTTCTAAACCATCGTAATGGTAAAGAAGACTTGAAGCTATCGTGAGATAAGAATCAAGGAACCTGAGTCGCCCACTGGAAAGATATGACACGTCACAAGGAGGTGAGATTTCAATCGCTGGGGTTGTAGGAGTGACGGAGGTTGTACGAGAACTTTATCCCTGGCACTTGTACAACGGGTTTTTACGGTACCCGTGCACTTTCCCTGCAAGACTCCTAACATCCAATCAGGATTAGCGCTGCGGGATCTGGATCTTCGAAGATCAGCCGTCAGGGCATCCGAATTTGCATTGAAAGGGGTGAAATCTTGGCAACAGGGGTAAAAAAATATTGGGAATTACGAATGTTTGGGCGGAAAACTCCCGTTCCGAGAGTGAGCTCACTTCTGGATTCGCGACCATCCGAGGAGTAGAGAGTGGGAGAGAGAGAGAGAGAACTTCGTTTAGTGATTTTATGACGGATTGACAGCAATACTCGAGTAGAGGTGCTAATTCGTTGACGCCATATTATCAGGGGTGAATTCTCGTTCCTTGCCCCCTTCCTTTCTGAGGGTTTCCTGGGGAGCTTGCTTCGACATATAAACTCACTCCCCTACTTTCTTGGGGACAACAACAACGATCATGCCTCCTCCACCCCATGGATATGAATTTGGCGGGCCGTAAGTTTACTTTTTTTTGGTCAATTGATATGTTCCGTTGCTAATAGTTGGTAGTTTGGGAGCCTTTGCGATTTCGCTTTTAGTACCAACAGTCACATATATTTTCTACTTTGTTTGCAGCGAAGATGGATGCCCGAGCAGTTCTTTCCTACGAGATCCTGTTGGGAATATCGCTTCGAAATGGCCGGGACTGTTGGGAGTTTTCGACTGGGACGTTATGATGCACTACTGTCTCTGGTATTTCGGGTTGGCAGTTATGTACTTTGTCCTTCCGGGGAAGACCGGGGAGGGTGTTGTGTTGAGCAATGGGAAGAGGTTGAAGTATAGGTTTAATGGTATGTTCGCTTTGCTCGGAGAGGGGTAGGATAGAGATTCATATCAGGAGACTTATTGTTGCAGGCTGTACTTCTTTGTTGACTGTTGTGGCGTACTGTGGATTCATGACTTACAGGGAGGGGTTTCAATGGCAATTCTGGGCCTACATTTGGGATAACTACCTCCAGCTCATAACCGCTACCTTCATATTCTCAGTTTCTCTTGCGTTCTACTGCTACATCTCTTCTTTCTTTACCGGGGAGCTTTTAGCAAACGACACCGGAAACGTTATTTACGACGTATATTCCTCCTTTCCCTCCTTTCTCGTGCTTCAAGCTAATCAAAATGCAGTGGTTCCTCGGCCGCCCTCTCAACCCGCGTATCGGCAGCTTTGACATCAAAGTCTTCAGCGAACTCCGGCCCGGCATAATCCTCTGGCCAATTCTGAACTTTGCCTTCATGGCTCACCAATACAACACCCATGGTAAAGTCACCGATAGCATGATCCTCGTCAATGTCTTCCAATTTTGGTATGCCTATGACGCACTCCACAACGAGCCAGCGGTCCTCACGACAATGGACGTGACCACCGATGGTTTCGGATTTATGCTTTCGTGCGGAGACTTGATGTGGCTGCCAATCAACTACTCTCTTCAATGCCGATACCTCGCCATGCACCCATTCGAACTTGGTCCTCTTGGTGTCGCCGGGGTTCTGGCTGTTCAGGGATTGGGCTACTGGATCTTTAGATCAGCCAATGGTCAAAAGCATGAATTTAGGACTAATCCTAACGATCCCAAGTTGGCTCATATCAAGTACATTGAGACCAAGAGTGGGTCGAGGTTGATGATCACTGGCTGGTGGGGTATCGCTAGACATATCAATTATCTTGGAGACTGGATCATGGCTTGGGCGTGGTGTCTACCGACAGGATATAGAGGTCCTCTCGGCTACTTCTACGTCGTCTACTTTGCCATTCTGCTCATCCATCGGGAGCGCAGGGACGAGGCCAAGTGTAAGCTAAAGTACGGGGCGGACTGGAAGAAGTATACGGACGTTGTCCCATCAAGGATTGTTCCGGGGATTTATTAAAGGGTTGTGTGTGATTTATAGTATGGTATATAACGAGTTGTAATAAATAGACTTTTCTGCCAATATTAATAGCAAGGAGGATATGCCTATTGGAAAAATAGCTTCAGCGTGGCGGAAGTACACCTGGTAGGGCATAGTGGGAACTCATATCATTGGCACTGTATATAGACGTCGCTCACGGGTATAAGTACCACCGCCTGACACCTAAGTAGTAATGAATAAGAGACATCGGTCAATTCTGATCCTTATTCTACAAGTATACTGGTGCTCTTCTCACATTCGGTGAAGTCTTAACCTCCGGTTCAATCGCTCGCCTCGCATACGATATTTCCGATAATGCCCGTTTCTGAAATGAGGAATAGAAATCTATTCAAGGATCTACGACACTAATCCTACTTGTCCCCTCTTCAGCATCCCTATCTCCGCCTCCGCTCCCACCTCTCCCTCCTCCTCTGCCTCTTCCCCCTCTACCTTTTCCCCCTCTCCCACCACCACCACCACCCCTCCCCATCTTAACATGCCCCTTCCCAACCGGCATCCTCCCCCCTTAACCTCCTCCGGCAACTCCTTCACAACCCTGCCCCCCTCCCACAGCACACCCAAGCTCTTACTCACCACCCTATCAACAAACTCCAGCCCAAGCCTCCCCAACTCATCACCAGCGGTGAGCGCGACCCCATTCTCACTGATCAAAAACTCGATGCTACCCTCTCTCCTCGCCCTCTCCACATCCACGTAGAAGAGCACTTGCGCGTCCGCCCTCATCCCACTCTTGACGCCAACCTCACCCGTGGCGAGATGTATGTGGGTGCGCCCCATGCGGGATAGGTACCCGCAGGCTAGTATCGCCTCATACGCGGGGTAGAATGTGCCGTGTACAGCGCTAGTGATGTTGGGTGGGAGCGGGGTCAGGAGGGCGCTGGTATCGGCGAGGGGGATGGAGTGGCCTTGGGTGGCGCGGATTAGGTAGGTATGTAGGTCTTCCGTTGTCGCAGTCGCCTCAGTAGTACCGGTAGTAGCAATAGCAGTAGCGGAAGGGGTAGTAGCAGTAGAAGTAAGGGAGAAGCGCTGTTTGTCATTCTCGGAAACGACTTGACGGAGCTTTTCGAGTGTTAGGTTCATTTTGCGGAATTTGGGGATTTGGAGCTGTTTGACTGTTAGTGCTGGTACTGGAGGAAGAGGAGGAGGAGGAGGAGGAGTGGGAGGAAACCAATTCGGCGACGTTGGCGTACCCATCGTCCTGTAGTGTTAGGCCTTCTTTCACGGCGCCGTGGCGGAGGGTGTAGCTGAGAGCTTTGGAGATTGTGCGGATTTCGGAGGCGGGGTTTGGAGGTCGGTTTAAGCCGTTGCCGCGGGGGTGGTGGGTGGTCGTGGACATTTGTTTTTTAAGGCCGAGAGAGAGTAGTCGGGGTATTGGTATTGATGCTGCAGCTGATGCTGTTGTGGTTGTTGGTAAGAGCGCGGATTGGATGGTGGGTGTGAAGAAGAGGCGAGGTATGGTGGGCATGTTGCTGGAGGGGCTGTAAAATACAGCCTGCTGAGTGCGTCTTGTGCCGCGGGATGCCAAATTAACGTGAACACTGTATGACACCTCGCAACCGAGTACTGTACCCTAGCTTGATACTAGCAATAATAATTCGGCCAATCTTAACAACAACGAAAAATAAAATACACTTAGCTTTGCTCCCAGAGCGAAAAAGTGCTGCTGTGGGGATGGGAAATTGGCCGTATCATTTGGGTCTGGTGGATACTAGTATTGAAGGAAATACTTCCACCGATTTTTAGCTGGGGCACTTGGTTGCGAGGTACAAGTGTTCACGTTAATTTGACACCCCGCGGTTCCGACTTTGACTCTTTTTCAGCCTCGCAGGGGGTTTCTTCCCCGCATTGTATCATCGCATAAGAGCTCCCTCCTCCTCCTCCACTCCGACAGGGCAGATTTCATCAGCACGATTACCGCGCCCCCGCCTCTCTCCTCAACATAGCGAGCAACATGAGTATCTCCGCACCTCGACAACCAAACTTTCCCCGAAACATCAACTGTGGTAACGTGAACGACAGCTATAACAACACTTGGAACAATTGTGACATATCGGTAGCGGACGAGAGACGCCAGATTCTGGAATGGTTGTCTCCACTGGCTCCTCGGAAAAGGCATCGAGATATAAGAGCGTCTCAAGTGGAAGGGGTAGGTGATTGGGTTTTACGAACAGAAGAGTTTGTGAATTGGCATACTGGTGAGGATGGGATGGTTAGCCCCGTCTTATTTTGCTACGGTGATCCTGGGGTTGGGAAGACACATGTTAGGTATGATAATATGGGGAAACATTCTCTGGGGAAAATAGAGGAGACTAAGTAGGAGTGTATTTTGGGTATACTATAGTTCTTTGGTTATCGAGATACTGTGCCGTCAAAGCGATGGAAGGGAGGCTGCCGTCGCATGCCTTTACTGCGACTTCCATGCCAGCAAAGAGCAATCTACGGCCCACATGTTAGGTGCTATCCTCAAGCAAGTCATAAGCGGCCTGGAACATATCCCGAAGGAAATCGAGGCCGCATTTCAGAAGTCAAAAAAACAGATTGACGGTCGAGAGCTTGAATCTGGTGAGATCTGCGAGCTGCTAGTCTCATCCCTTCGAACCCTTCAACGGAGCTATATTTGCATTGACGCATTGGATGAGTTTCCCAGGGAGCACCGACCAGAGCTTCTCAGGTCGTTAGCGCACATCATTCGAGGATCGCCCAGCACTCGGCTATTCCTGACTGGTCGGTCATACATTCGCGATGAGATAAAGAGATATTTTACCAAAAGTGCAGAGATGCAAGTCAATCAAACTGAAGAAGATATCAAGAGATATCTCAGCATGAGACTGAGCAATGATACTCAGCCTGAGGCGATGGACCAGGATTTAAGAGAGGAAATCTTTCGGACTATTCCCGGAAAGATTTGCGAAATGTATGGGGAGGATATCATGGAATTGTGTAAACCTATGCTCAGGTCATTTACTAACATGATTCGACTGGCAGATTTCTACTGGTTTCGCTAAGTGTGAACGCAATCTTAGCACAGTCAACCATTTCCAGGAGAAGAAAAACACTTAGACAAATGACCGATGGGCTGGAAATGGGTGGTGCCTATTCTGCAACTCTGTCGCGGATTATGGGGCAAGACGGAGACAAGGGGAAACTCGGGATTGAGGTACTGATGTGGATCTCGCGGTCTGAGCGGCCGTTGCGCGCGGAGGAGTTACGTTATGCGGTAGCAATCGAAAAGGATTCGACGGAACTTGACCTCCAGAATGTGCCCGCAATAGGAACGCTATTAAGCTGCTGCCTAGGGCTTGTTATAATGGATGAAGAGGGGTCAAGAGTTCGGTTGATACATTTAACTCTCCAGGAGTATCTCGCTGGGCATCCCCATCTTTTTTCCAGCGCCCACTCGAAAATGGCGGAGGTTTGTCTCACATACCTCAACTTTCAGAGCATTAAGGATCTGTCTCCTACTCTCCTAGCTTCCCCGCCTCAAACACCATTTCTCGAATATGCCTCCTGCCACTGGGGAGCCCATGCGAGGAAGGAATTGACGGAACGTACAAAATCACTTGCACTCCAACTTCTTGGCCGGTATGATCACCATGTATCCGCGACGCTGCTTCTAATGAACCAGGAGGTCTGGTCGTTTCGCCGTGGGTGCTCCGCTAGCGGGTTTACTGGATTACACGCTTCGGCGTTCTTTGGGGTTGCAGAAGTTGCTATGGTTCTTCTTAATTCGAGGGATTTGGAGGTGAACGGAAAGGATTTTGTGGGACTTACGCCACTTTTATGGGCTGTAAGAAACAAGAATGAAGGGGTTTGTAAGCTGCTCTTGGAACTAGGGAATGCGGATCCCAACATCGCGGATGGCAGAGGCAGAACACCGCTCTTTTCTGCAAGTGTGGGTGGGCATGTGGGTATTGTGAAGCTACTTCTCGAGCGCAAGGAGGTTAGTTCCGACTCATCTGATGAGTACGGTCAAACACCACTGTCAGGGGCGGCTGAGAATGGGCACGAGGGTATTGTGAAGCTATTTCTCGAGCGCAAGGAAGTCAATCCCGACTCATCTGATGACTACGGAAAAACACCGCTGTTGCGGGCGGCTGAGAATGGGCACGAGGGTATTGTGAGGCTATTCCTCGAAAGCAAGGAAGTTAATCCCGACTTATCTGATAACTACGGCCAAACACCACTGTGGGGGGCGGCTTGGAATGGGCACGAGGGTATTGTGAGGCTACTCCTCGAACGCAAAGAAGTTAATCCCGACTCATCTGATAAGTATGGCCAAACACCACTGTGGGGGGCGGCTTGGAATGGGCACGAGGGTATTGTGAGGCTACTCCTCGAACGCAAAGAAGTTAATCCCGACTCATCTGATAAGTACGGCAAAACACCATTGCTGATCGCGGCCTGTAATGGGCACGAGGATATTGTGGAGTTACTCCTCGAACGCAAGGAAGTCAACCCCGACTCATCTGATAACAGCGACCAAACACCACTGTGGGGGGCGGCTTGGAATGGGCACGAGGGTATTGTGAGGCTACTCCTCGAACGCAAAGAAGTTAATCCCGACTCATCTGATAAGTACGGCCAAACACCACTGTGGGGGGCGGCTTGGAATGGGTACGATAGTATTGTGAGGCTACTCCTCGAACGCAAGGAAGTTAGTCCCGACTCATCTGATAACTACGGCCAAACACCACTGTTGGGGGCGGCTTTGAATGGGCACGAGGGTATTCTGAAGCTACTTCTCGAGCGCAAGGAAGTCAATCCCGACTCATCTGATGACTATGGCCAAACACCGCTATCGATAGCAGCTAAGAATAAGCACGAGGGTATTGTGAAGCTACTCCTCGAACGCAAGAAAGTCAATCCCAACCCATTTAATGACGAAGGCCAAAAACCATTGTCGAGGGCAGCCGAGAACATGCCCGAGGATATACCCGCGATCCCTGAAGACAGCCCGGACCTTCAGGCTGGCTCTGCACCTATCGGCCCCACTAACCCAACTGGAACAACCAGCAAGGCCGAGAGCGAAATCAAAAAAGTAAAATTCACCCTTGGAGAATGCTGCTCCAGGTTCTGGCGCTTCTGTTGCTCGCTCTGTTCGAGATAAGGACCAATACAGGATATAATATCCTAGTTTGTGTTGCCCGGCTATTTGCCAGGTCTCCGGATACTTCTGAAAATCGCAAGGAGTAAAGCCGCTCCTAGGGCTGCCTAGTGTCAAGTCCAAACCCCCAGGGGTCTATGACGAAGAAACCCGTTCTCCAGCTACCAATTTGTCGGACAGCACTTCCATACCAACATCATCCCCGATTCGTTCAATGGCAACCTGAGCCCGCTGTAAGATACTCTCGAAGCTGATTCCGGGATCTCTTAGACATACCCCTGAAGGACCACGACATCGCTATCAATGCAATGGACGGTAGCCACAATTATTACCGCCTGTCCTTTATTTCTCCTCTCCTTTCTCTTTGCCTAATCACCCATTACCCCTTTAGAGTTGCTTGATTTTAGTATTTTTTTATATATTATTTAGGTTCCTTTGATTTACATACCAATTTTTCCGTACATATTCTATTGTCTCACATCTGACTGTTTCTCGCATTTCATTTCATTTCTTTCTTCGCATGCTTTTTCTTTTCCTTTTTCCTCATTCTCCTCACATATCGTGTTGTTTAAGCAGTGGCATTTATGGTAGGATAAATAGAGTAGTCTATGATGGGGTTAGACGACTAAAGAAATAATTATGATAGACAAACCACTAAAACTTCATTTTCCACGACCTGGAAGACTCCACCGCCTTCATGGCCCATAGCAAATCTACTGACATCATAGCAAACCCACTCACATCCCGGCCTCCACCCTTCCATCTTACCACCTTCCTTTCCCTTTTCCCTCTCTCCCCTCCCTCGCACCATAAAGTGAACCCTCTCCCCCCCCCCCACCAAAACGTAGCAATACCAGTGCTAATAGGTGAACCCCGTAAGCAAAACATCTCTGGAATGTAAACCCACGAATATACAAAACGACAGCCAACAGGCATCTCCCATAATGTTATTCGAAGGCGAGGATACGCGCTCAAGTTTCTGCCCGGGGCGTATCGAAAGGAATACCCCAGCATGAATGAAGTATGCTACGTCTTGTTCAAAGCATCCAGAAGTATCGGACCCATATCCCAGCCCTATGCATAGCGGCTCCTCGTACTGGTATAAGTGGAAGGCGATATGACAAGATAAGACACTACCACCACCACCGCTTATCTATACATCCTTATGCCTTCCCCCATATCCCCCCGTCTTCGCTTCACATCTGATCTCGCACCTCGCACGCCTAATCTCCGATAGTAGGCAGTAGGTATAGCGAGTGAGAGAGTGTGATTGCAGGAGAAGATACCAGTGATTTACAGGGGTTATGGGAAACCGCCTGTTCCTGGGCGGGAGGGAAAGAAGGTAGAAAGGTCGATACGAGTACGGGCTCAATATATTATAACACCAAGCTGGTTTGGGATAGGCAGACCGGGCAGGTATAGTATCAGCGGGGGGGACTGCAGCCCACAGAGATGGGCACCCACCGATTGATCAATTAATATTGTCGATATTAAGCCCCTATCCTACCCGCTTTCGAGGCGGGACTCTCCACAGAGCCGTATTCAGATCCCGATTACGATCACCCGGTGTCATCAATCATAGCTGTGCCCGTATCGATATAGGTAACTTATGTACTCGAGTAGCTTGCCCGTATACCTGTCCGCATACCTCGTTCTGACGAACGCAAGATCGGAGGTTGTGTGAGGCTAATTTTGATTCCGTGGGACGGATCCCTTCCCCCTTCTTTTCCCCTTGCGTGTTTCAACGATCTAGAGAATAGTAGAGTTAATTCAGTGGGATTAAGCAACATTGGGTTATTGTGCCCCCCGTCCCCAAGCATTACAATAGGTTGCGCCCTTGGGAACAAGCATACTCGCTACTTGTAAAACCAAAAATCTGTCCTCGACCTTTGCTCTCTACACACAACGTTGCCACTGACAGCTATCCGGGGGACAGACTTTTGATTTTGGCGAGTAAATTTACTTGTAGTGAGAAAAAAATCGCGTTTGTGAAGACGGCCCCCGCTGAACACCACCAAAATCTTGAGGCCTCTGCCAATTGTCAGAGGACAATTGTCAGAGGATTGCGAGGCCAGCCGAATCAAAAAAGCATCCCAACACCTTCATGGCTCCCTAATCTGGAAACATAATGCCAAGGTATTGTTAAATGATAATTAGCTGCATGTCTGTGAATTCGGCTCCCCCCCATACAATCTTAAAATCTACCTAGCTGCTGCTCAAGTTAATATTTTTCTGAAAAATATCTAGAGAGTGATAAATTAAACATTTACCTAAGCTCCTTCCTAGGTGTGGTTGTTGAGTTACACAGAAGTTTGAAGTTGGTTGGTCTAGGCGGAACGGTCTCGGAGACGCCAAAGGCTTGCTGACGCATGAAAGTGATTCGTTTTGGAACTACCACATTTACTCGAGCACCCGCCTACGCATGCTGTCTGCCCACTAAAACACTGGCACTAGAGCAGTAGCCTGCGGAAAACCCCTTCTTGACATTATGCTGGTATGCAGTAAGATCACGGCCCACTATTTGTGCCTCACATCGATTCCCCACTCCTTTTGAGCCTCTGACGGGCTTCCTTTGGCCTGGAAATAATTCGGTAGTGTCTATCCTCTATTATCCTATATATTATAAGGCCACCTCCTTTACCCCAACCAAAACAGGGTTCTCCAGCGCCATCGTCGCCCCTGCCCTCTCCTCTCTTGGTTAACATAGTCCTCAGCATGAATATCTCCAAATCTCAACGATTAAGCTCTTTCCACAATATCAACTGTGGTAATGTGAACGACAGTTATAACAATACCTGGAACAATTGTGAAATATCGGTAACAGATGAGAGACGCCAGATTCTAGAATGGTTATCTCCACTGGCTCCTCGGAAAAGGCATCGGGATATAAGGGCATCCCAAGTAAAGGGAGTAGGTGATTGGGTTTTACAGACGGATAAGTTTGTAAATTGGCATACTGGTGAGGACGGGGTGGTTAGCCCGGTCTTGTTTTGTTACGGGGATCCTGGAGTTGGGAAGACACATATCAGGTATGATAAAACATTCTCTTGGCTAAATAGGGGAGACTAAATTGTAGTATATTTATATAGCTCTTTAGTTATCGAGACACTTTTCCCTCAAAGTGATGAAGGGGGAGCCGCCGTCGCATGTCTTTACTGCGACTTCCACACCCACAAAGAGCAATCCACTGCCTACATGTTAGGTGCCATCCTCAAGCAAGTCGTAAGCGGCCTAGAACATATCCCGAAGGAAATCGAGGTTGCATTCCAGAAATCAAAAAGACAGATTGACGGTCGAGAGCTTGAGTCTGGCGAAATCTGCGAGCTACTAGTCTCATCCCTTCGAACCCTTCAACGGAGCTATATTTGCATCGACGCGCTGGATGAGTTTCCCAGACAGCGCCGGCCGGAGCTTTTCAGATCATTAGTGCAGATAATTCGAGAATCACCCCGCACTCGGCTATTCCTGACTGGTCGACCATATATTCGGGATGAGATAAAGAGATATTTTACCGCAACCACAGAGATCCAAATCAAACCAACTGAGGAAGATATCAAGAAATATCTCGCTATGAGGCTGAGCAATGATACACAGCCTGAGGCGATGGACCAGGATTTAAGGGAGGAAATCCTTCGGACTATTCCTGAAAAGATTTGCGGAATGTATGTGAGATATTAGAACAAAGTGTAAACTTATGCTCAGGTCAATTACTAACATGATTATACCGGCAGATTTTTGCTAGTTTCGTTAAGCGTAAACGCGATCTTAGCACTGTCAACCATTTCCAGGAGGAGGAGAACACTTGAAAAAATGACCAATGGGCTGGAAATGGGTGATGCCTATACTGCAACTCTAGGGCGGGTCATAGAGCAGGAGGGAGATAAGGGGAAGCTCGGGATTGAGGTGCTGATGTGGATCTCGCGGTCCGAGCGGCCATTACTTGCAGAGGAGTTATGTCATGCACTAGCAATCGAAACGGATACGACAGAGCTTGACGCCCAGAATGTGCCTGCGATAGGGACGTTATTAAGCTGCTGCCTAGGACTTGTCACAGTGGATGAGGAGGGGTCAAGGGTTCGATTGATACATTTGACTCTCCAGGAATATCTCAACGGGCATCCCGATCTTTTCGGTGGTGCTCACTCGAAAATGGCAGAGGTTTGTCTCACATACCTCAACTTTCAGAGCATTAAGGACCTACCTCCTACTCTCCGGCCTTCCCCGCCTCAGGCACCCTTTCTCGAGTATGCCTCTTGTTACTGGGGAGACCATGCCAGAAAAGAATTAGCAGAACGCCCAAAATCACTTGCACTCCAACTTCTTGACCGGTATGATCAGCATGTATCCGGGTTGCTGCTTCTAGACAGCCGGAGGGTCCAGTACTCCTATCGCGCTTATTGGGATGGGAGCTCTGGTAACGGGTTTACTGGATTGCATGCCATGGCATTCTTCGGGGTTGAGGACGTTTATATGGCTCTACTTAAGTCGAGGGATTGGGAGGTGAATGAAAAGGATAATGTGCAGGTTACACCACTTTTATGGGCTGTAATAAATAACAATAAAGGGGTTTGTAAGTTACTTCTGGAACTAGATGATGTGGATCCCAACATCACAGACAGTAGAGGCCAGACACCGCTGTATATTGCAAGTGCAGGTGGATATGGGGGTATAGTAAAGTTACTCCTCGAACGCAAGGAAGTCAATCTCAACTCATTTGATAACGACGGCCGAACACCACTATCTAAGGCGGCTTGTAATGGGTACGAGGATATTGTGAAGCTACTCCTAGAGCGCAAGGAAGTCAACCCCGGTTCGTCCGATAAGGTCGGCCAAACACCACTGTCAGACGCGGCTGAGGCTGGGCACAAGGATATTGTGAAGATACTCCTCCAACGCAAAGAAGTCAATCCCGGCTTATCTGATAAAAACGGCGAAACACCACTGTCGAGGGCGGCCAAGAATGGGCACGAGGGTATTGTGGAGTTACTTCTCGAATGCAAGGAAGTCAATCCCGACTCATCTGATAACGGCGGCAAAACATCACTATTGGGGGCGGCTAAGAATGGGAACGAGAGTATTGTGAAGCTACTCCTAGAACGCAAGGAAGTCAATCCCGACTTATCTGATAAAAACGGCAAAACACCACTGTTGGAGGCGGCTAAGAATAGGCACGAGGGCATCGTGAAGCTACTTCTCGAGCGCAAGGAAGTCAATCCCGACTCATGCGATGAGCGCGGCAAAACACCACTGTCAGGAGCGGCTAAGAATGGGCACGAGGGTATTGTGAAGCTACTTCTCAAGCGTAAGGATGTCAATCCCGACTCATCCAATAACGACGGCCAAACACCACTGTCGACGGCGGCTTATGATGGGCACGAGGGTATTGTGAAGCTACTTCTCGAGCGCAAGGAAGTCGATCCCGACTCATGTGATAGGCTCGGCCAAACACCACTGTTGGGGGCGGCTAAGAATGGGCACGAAGGTATTGTGAAGCTACTTCTCGAGCGTAAGGAAGTCAATCCCGACTCAGCCGATAACGGCGGCCAAACACCACTGTCGACGGCGGCTTGTGATGGGCACGAGGGTATTGTGATGCTACTTCTCAAACGCAAGGAAGTCAATCTCGACTCATGTGATAGGTTCGGCCAAACGCCACTATTGGGGGCGGCTAAGAATGGGCACGAGGGTATTGTGAAACTGCTTCTCGAACGCAAGGAAGTCAAACCCGACTCATGCGATAGGCGCGGCAAAACACCACTATTGGGGGCGGCTAAGAATGGGCACGAGGGTATTGTGAAGCTACTTCTCGCGCGCAAGGAAGTCAATCCCGACTCATTAACAGATGTTTACCGCCAAACACCCCTATCGATAGCGGCTGAGAATGGGCACGAGGATATTGTAAAGCTACTTCTTGAGCGCAAGGAAGTCAATCTCGACTCATGTGATATATTCGGCCAAACGCCACTGTTGGGGGCGGCTAAGAATGGGCACGAGGGTATTGTGAAGCTACTCCTCGCGCGCAAGGAAGTCAATCCCGACTCATCTGATAACGGCGGCCAAACACCACTGGCCTGGGCGGCTAAGAATGGGCACGAAGGTATTGTAAAGCTACTCCTAAAACGCAAAGAAGTCAATCCCAGCTCGTCTAGTAGCGACGGCCAAACACTACTGTCGAGAGCGGCTTGTGATGGGCACGAGGGTATTGCGAAGCTACTTCTCGAACGCAAGGAAGTCAAACCCGACTCATGCGATGAGCGCGGCAAAACACCACTGTTCGGGGCGGCTAAGAATGGGCACGAGGGTATTGTGAAGCTACTTCTCGAGCGTAAGGAAGTCAATCCCGACTCATTAACAGATGTTTACCGACAAACACCCCTATCGATAGCGGCTGAGAATGGGCACGAGGATATTGTAAAGCTATTTCTTGAGCGCAAGGAAGTCAATCTCGACTCATGTGATAGGTTCGGCCAAACGCCACTGTTGTGGGCGGCTAAGAACGGGCACGAGGGCATTGTGAAGCTACTCCTCGCGCGCAAGGAAGTCAATCCCGACTCATCTGATAACGGCGGCCAAACACCATTGTCAAGGGCGGCTAACAATGGGCACCAAGGTATTGTAAGGCTACTCCTAAAACGCAAGGAAGTCAATCCCAGCCCGTCTAGTAGCGGCCAAACACTACTGTCGAGAGCGGCTTGTGATGGGCACCAGGGTATTGTGAGACTACTTCTCGAGCGCAAGGAAGTCAATCCCGGCTCATGTGATAGGTTCGGCCAAACGCCACTGTTCGGGGCGGCTAAGAATGGGCACGAGGGTATTGTGAAGCTACTCCTCCAACGCCAGGAAGTTAATCCCGACTCATCTGGTAACATTGGCCAAACACCACTGTTCAGGGCGGCTAAGAATGGGTACGAGGGTATTGTGAAGCTACTCCTCGAACGCCAGGAAGTCAATCCCGACTCATCTGATAACGACGGCCAAACACCACTGGCCTGGGCAGCTAAGAATGGGCACGAAGGTATTGTAAAGCTACTCCTAAAACGCGAGGAAGTCAATCCCAGCTCGTCTAGTAGCGACGGCCAAACACCACTGTCGAGGGCGGCTTGTGATGGGCACCAGGGTATTGTGAAACTACTTCTCGAACGCAGGGAAGTCAATCCCGGCTCATCTGATAATGGCGGCCGAACACCACTGTGGTGGGCGGCTTGTAATGGGCACGAGGGCATTATAAAACTACTTCTCCAACGCAAGGAAGTCAATCCCGACGCATCTGATAACGCCGGCATAACCCCACTATCGATAGCGGCTTGTGATGGGCACGAGGGTATTGTGAAGCTATTCCTCGAACGAAAGGAAGTCAATCCCGGCTCATCTGATAATGGCGGCCGAACACCACTGTGGTGGGCGGCTTGTAATGGGCACGAGGGCATTATAAAACTACTTCTCCAACGCAAGGAAGTCAATCCCGACGCATCTGATAACGCCGGCATAACCCCACTATCGATAGCGGCTAAGAATGGGCACGAGGGTATTGTGAAGCTATTCCTAGAACGCAAGGAAGTCAATCCCGACTCATCTGATAACGATGACCAAACACCACTGTTGAGGGCGGCTAAGAATGGGCACGAGGGTATAGTGAAGCTACTCCTCGAACACAAGAGAGTCAATCCCGATCCATCTGATAACGACGACCAAACACCACTGTCGAAGTCAGCCGAGAACGTGCCCGAGGATATACCCGCGATCCTTGAAAGCAGCCCGGACCTTCAGGTTGGCTCTGCACCTATCGGCCCCACCAACCCAACGGGAACAACCAGCAAGGCGGAGAACAAAATCAAAAATAGTAAAATTCACGCTTGGAGAATGCTACTCCAGGTTCTGGCGCTTCTGTTGCTCACTCTATTCGAGATAAGGACCAATACAGGATATAATATCCTAGTTTTTGTTGCCCCGCTATTTGCCAGATCTCCTGATACTTCTAAAAATCGCAAGGAGTAAAGCCGCTCCTAGAGCTGCCCAGTGTCAAGTCCAAAACCCCAGGGGTCTATGACAAAGAAACCCGTTCTCCAGCTACCAATTTGTCGGACAACACTTCCATACGGAAATCATCCCTTCAATGAGACAACCCGAACCCTATCAGATACTCCCGAAACTAATTCCTAGATCTCTCATACATATCCTCGAGACCACGACCTTACCATGTGAGCGCTGCAGATGTTAGCTGCAACTGTTGCCACTTGCTCTTTATTTCTCTTCTACCTTTCTTTGCCTAATCCCCCATTAATCTTTTAGAGCTACTTAATTTTAGTATTTTCGTATTCTTATATAATATTACGTTCTTCTGATTCATATCCCTGTTTTTCCTTACATATTCTATCGTCTCATATCTGTCCATTTCTCGTATTTCAGTTTCTTTTCTTTCTCCGCATGCTTTTTCTTTTCTTCTTCCCTATTTTCCTCCTCATGTATTGTAGGCAGCGGCATTGGCGACGGGATAGGATAGAGTAGTCTATGATAGGGTTAGACAGCTAAAAAGGTCATTATGATAGACAAGCCATTAAATTCTAATTTTCCACGATCTCGAAGACACATCCCCGTATTCATAGTCCATAGCGAGCCCACTCGCATCCCAACGTCCACCCTTCCCTCTTACCACTTCCTCCCTTTCTTTTTTCCCTCTCTTCCTTCTCTCGCACCGTGAAGCGAATCTTCCTCTCCCCCTCCACCAAAAATACAGCAACGCCAGTGCTGCTGGGTGAGCTTGTAGTCAAACCGCCCGTAGAATGAAAACTCACGAACATACAATACAACAGCCAACAGCCATCTCCCATAATGTTATTCGAAGCCAATGATACGCGCTCAAGCTTCTACCCAGGGCGTATCGAAAGCAATACTCCAGCATGAATGAAGTATGCTATGTCTTGTTCAAAACAAGCAGAAGTATCGGACCCATATCCCAGCCCTACGCATAGCGGCTCCTCGTACTAGTATAAGTGGAAGGCGATATAACAAGATAAGACCCACCGCTGATCTATGCACGCTTATACCTTCCCCCATATTCCTCCGCCCTCGTTTTACCTCCGATCTCGCACTTCTCACGCCCAATCTCCAATAGTTAAGCAGTACTTCTAGCGAGTGAGAGTGTGTGATTGCACAAGACGCCAGTGATTTACAGGGGTTACGAGAAACCACCTATTATATCCCGGAGCAAAAAAACAGAGTGGAAGAGCAAATATTGGTTCAACATATCGTAATACCTAGCCAGTTTAAGACAGGCATATAGCACAGAGATAGTATCGGCATGTCCGATTGATCGATCTGTATTGTCGTTATTAAGCTTTTATGATCCCCCCCCTCCCACGACAGGTATTTCCCGCAGAGCCATATTCAGCTTCCAATTGAGATCCCTAGTATGATATCATCAATCATACCCGCACCAGCATCGATATATTATGATAATTTAGGTAGTTCTACCCGCCTACCCGCCTACCCGCCTGCATACCGGCATGCTTCTCTCCGACAAGCTCAAGATCAGAGGTTATGTGAGGTCAATTTTGATTCCGCGGGATCTCTTCTCTTTTTTTTCCCCTCGCGTGTTTCAAAGATCTAGAAATGGTGGAAAATTAAAATTGTCGAATCAAAGTTTAAGCACCATAATACATAGAGGTTTCTTAAAAGTTAATTGTTTTAAAGCAGCTTGTGTGTGCCCTGCCCACTGCTATAGCGATGTAGATTTGGACAGCTTAAGTTAGCTTCTAACAACGGTGCCGTAAAAAGTCCATATACTATATGCTTTATCTTTACTCTACTAGCAAGGTCCCCCCAATATGGTTGTTGAGCTTACGCATTGTTTTATTTGAGGGCGCACGCCGGTATTTTGCCTCGGCATCTAATGGAGTGCAGTTTTGGGTCCTATGAGATGGAATGGAGAATGTGGAGTTGTGGCGGGGCTAGTGGGTCACATTCGTGGGCCTCAAGGCTTTTGAAGTTAACCCTTAAGCACCTCCATCTTCTCGAAAATAGCTTTTTTTTTTTTCTAGTTAGCTTTTGCCTGTATTCTCAAATTTATGATACAAGACTACAGCACAATAAATCACTCGCTCAATGTGAATCAATCGAAAGCTCCCAATTTCACATAATATCACTCCAAACGTGGCTTCCATAAACTCTCATTAACAAAGGCTAGAAACAGGCATGATTCATCAACACGACTGTACCCCATTTCATGTTTAATAAAAAAGAAATCCCTCAGAGTTTTTTATTTTCCGGCCATGCTCTAGAAAACCAAACCAAAAGAAAAAGCGAAAAACATTGGTATCATATTTTTCTTCCTTTGATTCAAATAGCGACCTCTACTCTGCCCTCGTTTCCAGGTGATGGTCCCTGAAGGTTAGGAAGGAGGTAGGTGATGTCATCCCAAGGATGTCTATACAGACCAGTCCTCAATCTCTTCTGGTCAAGGTAATGGGCAATGAGACCGATAGAACGCCCGAGAACGAACAATCCGTTAAGAACACCCATCTAAAACAATATTAGCTTACTTAACCACATAACGGATTATTGAAGGTTTACCTTAAGATAGTCCTCTGCCTCCTCAGCGGTGAATGCACCACAATTTCGGATGAGGTCAACGAAACATACGGCAACACAGCCATCGACGTTGAGAATAAGGTTATCCTTCTTGCTTGTAGTAACAGTCTCGACTGCAAGGGCATAATCCAAAAGCTTGTGGTTGGGGAATCTCTTGAGAACAAATTCCTTGACAAGCTCGACACGGAGATCAGGATTGTTTCTAGACTTGACCTTGTGACCGATACCAGGGACTAGCAGGTTGTCAGCATTTTTCTATCAGGATTTAAAGGACACTCATTACTTACTCAGTTTATTTTGCTTCCTCATTGTGTCAACAAAGTCCCTTGGGCTCAATCCCTTGTCGAAAGCGCCAGTGAACTCAGCAGCGGCACCGTCCAAAGCGCCACCAAACCTCTCACCGATAGTCAACAGACCGGAGACAAGGGCAGAAATCAGATCCTTCCCGGCTCTAGTGGTAATGATGGTGTTCATTGCGCCAGAGACAGCCGGCCCGTGGTCAGCGGTCAACATCAAAACCATCTCCAGGAATTTAGAGGCATAGTCAGGTAGGCGGCGGCGGAACCACAGAAGAGACATAACACCTCCAATACCGATATCTTCCTTGAAGACATCAGAGATGGGCATACCAGCATACAAAAGCTCTTGCCCACGATCGTCGGAGATGGTAGAGATGAATGCAGCAGGTTTACGGACAAGGCCGAGCTCCTGAGCCCATGAGTAATCAATGGGAATCTTGGGAACAACAGGCTCAGGCTGCGGAACGATGGTACCGGCCTTGACCAGACCCTGGTAAACAGCAGCCAAGGTCTGAGGGAATTCCTCAAAGGTGTCAGGAACGTGGAATCCAGCTTCTTTCATGGCAGCATTCTTGGATGCTGCGGTCTCGAGCTGTGAGTTGGCAAAGGAGCCAGCATGTCCGAATTGTACCTCAGTCTTGAACATAGAAGCGCAAGTTCCGATGGCCCATGCAACGATAGGCTTGGTGATTGTTCCGTTCTTAACAGCCTCAATCACTCGGTACTCCTCAACACCACCAACTTCACCAAGCAGGACAAGGATCTTGCACTCTGGGTCGACTTCATATCTATACCACTTGGTCAGTTTTTCTGAGTTTCACAAATATTATACCAGACATTAAATACCTCAACAAATGATCAATAAAAGTAGTTCCAGGGTATCTATCCCCTCCAATGGCAACACCCTCATAAACACCGTCCGTTACCTCGGCGAGAATATTGTTTAATTCGTTACTCATACCACCAGATTTGGAGACATATCCAACAGATCCCTTGCGGTAAAGCTTTGAGGCTACGATATTATCCATCATGCCTCCGGTATTGCCAATCTTGTAGCATCCTGGCTTGATGCCACCAACGGTAGCAGGTCCAATGATGGTGATATTCTTTTGCTGGGCAATGTGCATGATTTCGCGCGCGCGCCTCTCAGGAACACCTTCAGCAATGATCGCAATAGACCTGATCTGAGGCTTATCCATAAGTTCCAAAGTGCTGGAATACACCGAACGAGAACTAGCAAAGTTCACAACCTAATAGTATCAGCAAAAGTTCATTAATTCGAGGGGTTTAATAAATCCTACAGTATCAACTTCGGGGTGCTTCTCACAAGCCTTCTCTACAGACTGGTAGACAGGGAGCAACGTCTCAGAAGTTCCCCAATACCTGAAAAAGACTCATGTTAGCTACAATTGAAACAAGGCTAGCTCAGAAATCTTTTACATTTTGGATACAAATTGCCCACCAAAGGGGTAGATAATTGCAGCTACACTGGGGGTTTTGCGCTTGCCTGGAGGTTCTAATCATTAGCTCTGAACTACATTGAATTGGCGCAATGGGAAAAGCTCTAAAGGTCAACCGCAACAAGGGAGGAGATTCTGATAAACTACTCACAGATAAAGTCAAAATCCAGCATGCCCTGGCAAGCTCTTGGTTGCAATCCATAGACAAATGCGCGGGTCTTAGGGTGGAAGAGAGTGTGCTCTGCTGGTGGAGACCTTGGGCGAGAAGGTGCGCTAAAACGACGAATATTGTCGTTCGCTCTAAGGTTTTCGCCCTGGCCTTTAGCCACCGGAGGAGCAAGAGAAGCTTGAGACATATCGAAAGTTCAATTCTTTTAACAAGTTAGCAAAAACTGATGTGAAACTAGAGAAGAAAAAAGAGACAACTCTGTAGAGTTGATGGGAGAGTGGATCAAAGTTTGGGGGGCTAAAAGTGAGAAGCAGCGAGAAAGAATAAAAGTTCTAAAAAGATGGAAACTTCAATGCAAGTACAGCAATGCACTGCATGAGAATTGGCCTCTCTCTCCCACCGCAATACCCCTCACTTGGAAAGAACGCGCCATGTTATGCAAGGACGAGCAAATCAAAGAAAAAGCCGAGGCAGAGAGGGATAGAAGTGGAATTTGGTCAAATATATGAATCAATGGAGAAATAAAGGAAAAATGTTTCTAGA
Organism: Tuber borchii; assembly: GCA_003070745.1. NCBI lineage: Eukaryota > Fungi > Ascomycota > Pezizomycetes > Pezizales > Tuberaceae > Tuber > Tuber borchii. The sequence continues at coordinate 18,829 of NESQ01000207.1, read as the reverse complement.
CTCACCAATCTAACTCTTTGAGTAGAGACCGTTGCTTGAAGGCAGCGGGGAGGATGGATATTGGAGGCTACTGTGAAGCTCAACAGTTAGTTGGACAGGTAAAACCAAGGTATTGTTTGGAAGACAAACTCGCGACGATGAAATTCCTAAGGAACAAGCAACGGAAGATGAGAAGAGGAGAATGATGGGGAGAAGGGCAAAAAAAGAAGAGAGGGAAGAGAGAAGCTGAGGAGCGGGACCAAGTGTTGCTGGGCAGGCAACAGGAGAGAGATAGGTAGGGTCTAGCGAGTGTTGGGGGGGGGCGGGGGTATGTAGTTGGGCGTGGAAAAAGTGTACCCGAGCATCGGCGGATTGAATCCGACCTTGCGCCTTTGTTAGGAGTGTAGGGTATTACCTCTCATAGGGTCTGGGGGCAGCAATTGCAATTCCGATTGCCGGTGGTAGTTCTGCGTTCTGTTCTGTTGGGACTTCCTACTCCTGATGAAATGACTTCTTTGGGTCAGAATTGGCGGGGCAAAAAAGTGTGGCGTTCATGTGGCTTTAACGCCGATCAGCTCATATCTTACCTGGAACGGTAAGGCTAGGTACCGGGTCAGAGGGGGCTTACTCGGGTTTGGTGTTGGGACCGCACCAATTTTTACCTCAAGAAGGAATAGACCCAGCTACCGCAGAGCAAAGTCAATATAGAGTGAGTGGGGCACCCCTGTAATCCGCCCATGTACTGTAGTCTAGAGAGGAGAAAGCCTCCACGAGAATTCGGGCAAAGGAAAAAGAATCATTGGGGAGGAGAGGCGAAAAATAAAAAAAATACCGGAGCCCAACGCTTCAAGCCAACCCTGGGCACCTGGTTTTCTCCCGAGGTGTGTGCTGTCTGACCGACTACTCTTCGCTGCAAAGCAACACTGTACTCCCCCCTCCTCTTCCCTCCCTCCTTTCCCCTCCTCCCCATTTTTTATCTCGAGCTTCCTTGACCCCCCCCCTCGTCCATTCACTTTTCCCCCCCTCTCACCTTGTCTTCTGCTCCCTTCTTCTCTCCTCCACCCTTCCTCTTCATCTGTCTCCACCCTATCCCCTCCTCCTCAGCATCTCAAACAAACCGCTCCTTTTCCGGTTTCGAATCCCATTGATACCCTTTATCCTTCTTCAAGATGTCTGCTAAATCAATTCATGAAGCTGATGGGAAGGCTATCCTCAATTACCATCTCACCCGTTCCGCCGTCATCTCTGCATCTCCTTTGCCCTCCCCTCCTCACAATGCACCAGCAAAGCTTGCTTCCATCACCTTTCCCGAAGGTTCATCTCCAGCAGCTATCTTAGATGGTGCTGAACAGCAATACCCATGGTTGCTTGAGCAAGGTGCCAAGTTTGTCGCAAAGCCTGATCAACTCATCAAGAGACGTGGAAAGGCTGGATTGCTAGCATTGAACAAGAATTGGGCCGATGCACGTGCTTGGATTCAAGAGAGAGCCGGATCGGAAGTGCAGGTAGAGGCTGTCAAGGGATACTTGAGAACTTTCTTGGTTGAGCCCTTTTGCCCGCACAAGCCTGAGGAGGAATATTATATCAACATTCACTCCGTCAGAGAAGTAAGTGCTTTTCCCATGCCCGTGTTTTATTTGTTGTTTCTTTTTCCCAATGGGAGGCGGTTCCCCCCCGACCTTTCTGTGCTTAGTTAGGGAGAATGAGTTGTTTGGCCGTCCGCAAAGCTATATGGCCTTTCGGGCGAGCGGAAATAGCCCACTCTCCCTCCTAGAAAAATGCACTATTCCGATACCAGACATTCCCTGTATCATGTACCTGCATTACGACCTACTCAAGTCGATTTCACCCTTTCGCTTATCGAGCTTTCCTATACCCTAGCACCCTATATCAGGAGGATCTACCCGCAAATTTCTTGGTTTCCTGCGATTCCCCACATCTCATTGGCCCACTTTTTCCTTTTTATCGGTTCCTGCTGCCGTAACGCCGGCCGTTACTGAATCCTCCATTATCTCCGAAGCCTGCGGCGTTTGGTTGGAGATCTGCTAACTTTTGATGACGTAAAGGGTGATTGGATTCTCTTCACCCATGAGGGTGGTGTGGATGTTGGTGATGTGGATGCAAAGGCTGAGAAACTTTTGATTCCGGTTGATCTGAAACAGTCAGTTTACCCCCGCTTCTACATAAAAAATGCCCTTCTTCTTGAGACGTATAACTAATATTTTACATAATGCAGATACCCTTCAAATGAGACCATTGCGTCCACCCTTCTCAAAAAGGTCCCCTCGGGAGTACATAATGTGTTGGTCGACTTCATTACCAGACTATATGCTGTCTACGTCGATTGCCAATTTACGTTCGTTTGCCTTTGGGCGAGAGAGAATTGAGGGTTTTACTAACAAATTTGCGCCTACAGCTATCTTGAGATCAACCCTCTGGTAGTCATTCCTAACGAGGACAAGACCTCCGCCGAGGTCCACTTCTTAGATCTTGCTGCAAAACTTGACCAGACAGCCGAGTTCGAGTGCGGAGCAAAATGGGCGGTCGCCAGAAGCCCTGCAGCCCTTGGTCTCAGACCAGTCGCCGGAAATAGCAACACCGTCTCTATTGACGCTGGCCCACCAATGGAATTCCCGGCTCCTTTTGGTCGTGAGCTTTCCAAGGAAGAGGCGTAGGTTTCCTTATTCCATGTCCCCGCGCCAGCTAAGATCGTGAGTTTGCTTCTAACACATGTGATTCCCAGGTATATTGCCGAACTTGATGCCAAGACCGGCGCATCCCTTAAGCTCACTGTCCTTAACCCAGTGGGGCGAGTTTGGACTCTTGTCGCTGGTGGTGGTGCTTCAGTAGTCTACGCTGATGCCATTGCTTCATCTGGATTTTCCAGCGAATTGGCCAACTACGGGGAATACTCTGGTGCTCCCACTGAAGGGCAAACATATCTCTATGCTCGCACAGTCTTTGACCTGATGCTGCGAGCTCCCGTCCATCCAGATGGCCGTGTCCTCTTCATTGGTGGTGGTATTGCCAACTTCACTGTATGATTCCCTTGCGCTTGTGAACTTTGAAACCCCACTAATTATTTATAGAATGTTGCGTCAACTTTCAAGGGTGTCATCCGCGCTCTTCGTGAGTTTGCTCCTGTGTTCATTGAGCACAAAGTTCAGATCTGGGTTCGTCGCGCCGGGCCCAACTACCAAGAAGGCCTAAAGAACATCAAGAATGTTGGACAGGAGTTGAAGCTTGATCTGCATGTCTATGGGCCTGAATGTATGAAACCCTCCCAGCCATCCCTTAATTTAAGAGACCCCTCTAATCGTCCCCCAATAGGCCATGTTTCTGGTATTGTTCCAATGGCGCTTCTTGGAAAGAACCCCGGAAATATCCAAGAGTACTCGGGGTAAAAAGGTGTTTAATATGAGGAAAAGAAAAAACATAGAGTAAGCCATTTTTATCGGGGTTTTCAGCATTCAGAATTTTTTCTTTTTCCTTCTTGGGGAAATACCAAAAGTAAATGGTTGCTTCCCAAAATTTTGGCCACGAGGGCATCTAAATGTGACATGATCTTTTCAATCACTAGTCCTCCAGTAGTATGCTCTCTTGGGGCGATCGTGATCAATGGTACCTTTGTGGAATCAAACTTTTGCATACAAACATTCAAGTGAACTACCGACACCGGGATATAGCCCTGTACAAAACCTACTACGAGGGAGTATTGCCCGCCAATACCCGCTAGCTCCACCGCAGAATCACGAGAATGCAACACGCGCTCATTCTAATCGTACCCAACGTCCATTGTTCATAAGCTATCACTCACACAAGTGCGATAAAACTAACAGCGCAGAACTTGAGACAAATCCATAGAGCATCATCAGCCCCGACAAAACCGAAGTGTTCATACGACCAAACACCCAAGAATGCTACCCCGCAATCAACCCAATCTCTACTTCTTATTGAACAAGTGCCGGCACCTATACTACTCGAGTCGATCCAGTCAAAAAGGTTAAACCGGTTTCACACCTAAACATCTATAGTATATAGCAGAGGCAGAACAGAAACCCCTATCACTAAATAACTAAAGCACCACGCCTTCAATAAAAACACATAAACCCGGAATCTAATAAAGTTTGTCAATGGCACAAGATTGCTAGGCTCTCAGTACAGCATTACCAGCAAGGCCCCCTCGAGACGGGACCTCGAGTCATGGAATTTGCCCCCAGGAGTGTTGACTGACTGCGATGCCTTTTCTCATTGTGGTATTGACACATACAAAGTCTCGTGGAATCCAGTAAACCCTTCACTAACCCGGTAAGTTCTAGATTTAGAGATACAATCCCCGTTGGAGAAGGATTAGGATTTTCCTGACAACATGATAAGATCATCAGCATTGAGGATGTTGTTTTCTCAGAAATAAAGTGTTGAGAGATGAGGGATCAAAGAGAATAATATTATGAAAGACTGGCCGGATGTGTAGATAGAAGGAGGATCAGAATTGTCCGATGTCTTTTTTCCCATTGCTACTTGGGCTTGGTGCCGCGGTACTGTACTAGTACTTATTATATATACCCATGAAAGGTTGTCAATATACAGTGTCACTAGTTACAAAAATTGAAGCCTAATCAAAATCAAATCAGGTATGATAGTGTTTGGCGTGTCCCGATCGCCAAATCACAATTTTCAAGTCAACCTGATTTGGTTTTAAAAAAAATATTATTTCAAAATTGCCAAGACCTGATCTCAAATCAGAATCAGGGATGGGCCAAAACACCCCCTTACGGTACCGTAATAGTCTTTTCACTGCTCTAATGACTCAGCTCTCTTCCCTTCCCCGCTCTCTTCTCCCCCGCATTCAATCCAGCAGTGTTTCTGCCCCATACGCTCCTCCACAACCCCCTCCTCCACAACCCCTTCCTCCACAACCCCTTCCTCCACAACCCCTTCCTCCACAACCCCTTCCTCCACAACCCCACGAACCACCCTCCCTCCCCACTCTACTGAAATGGCTGGTTGGTTTTGCGTAAGTTATTCCTTACTCTGCTTTACTCGTCAGAAACATTTGCTGACACATTTTACAGTCATACTGTGGTCTTGGTCCACACAGCCCCGATGTTCATGCTGCCTGCATTGAATGCGGGCGCCCCCGGACAAATTCTCGCAAGTCGGACAAGCTTCCACAATCTACCGGTGTCTACGACCACCAGAGCTGTCAAAACGCCGACTCCGTAAACACTCTTTCTGGGGCCTATGCCGCCGCGGGGAATCATTCTACCTACTGATGGATCTCTTCCGCTAGACCATTATATGCTGGGCGGCTGGATATGACGGAAGTACGTCCGGTAGGGAATAATGGGACATCTTTTTGGTATCGTTGTACGGTAGCCAGGCAGAATAGGCTGGTACCATGTGGGCATTGGATATGATTAAATTTTGCTTCCTTGTGTTTGTCTCCAATTAAGGCTTGGGTGTTAGAGCTTGAATCAAGATCTGATTAGATCAGTAACCAGATGATCAGATCGCACTCGTAGTATTAAGATTAACCCCGGAATCTCCCAAACCACACTGAAGCTAAAACCAAGTACCATACACAATATCATATTAATCAAAGAAAAAAATAACCCGACCCCTGAAAGCGCGATGTCCAACGCAAACTTATTCCCACCGCCCAAATATCTACCATACCATAATACCGGGGTATCATACTTACTGTAAATCAAGCATGCCATGCCAACCCCGCGTTGCGCCCCACAGGAACAAACAAAATAACGGAACAAACCCTACTATATCGTACTCTCCTCCCAACCGACTGACCGACCGATTTCGAACCGGAGGCAAAAAAACCACAATCTACTATACCCGACCCAACCACATATTGACCCCCCTTTTTTTCTCTTAAGGAAAAGAAAAAAAAAGTGGGGGTGGCTAACAAACCCATTGATAAAGTTTACTCTGTACCAATGACGGAAAAAAAGTTTCTTGCATCGGAGGAGGAGGAGATCAGTAAAGTGCGGATGGGTGTATGTAGATGGTGGGAGTAGTGGTATCTGAGAGGGGGGGGAGGTGCCGGATAAGGTTTTGGATCAACCGGATTATTAGTGGCCCGGGGTGGTGCTATGTTGGGTTTGTTGTTGGGGGGTCCAGCGAGTGATTTTTCGTGATTGGGAGAAGTGTGATGGGAAGGTTGAAGGTTGAAGGAGTCAATTTTTGTCTAGAAGGAAGGTCGGAGTCGGGTCTTTTCTTTCTTTCTTTATTTCTTCTTGCTTGTTAGGTTAGGTTAAGTTGGTTTCGGGGCGAGGTTAATGGCCTTTTATATGGATATTGTGTGTTGAGGTTTGGGGGGATAGGGGAGGAGTAATTGTTGGGTAGGTTTAATATGTAGGAAGGAAGGAAGGAAGGAATGAATGAAAGAAGGTTCTGGTATATACCAGTTTGGTAAATATGCGGGAAAGATGATTAGCAGTGATTAGCTTCCCATGGGCTAGATTCCAGTATGATAGGAGGGAGTGTTCATGACCCCCGGGGGAAACACTGATAAAAAATGAAAGGAGAAAGATCACTCCCCAATGGACTCATAGTATCATACTGACAATATTAATTTAACATCTTTGTATATACCTAATAACGTATTTTACCCAGTAATGGGTCACCCCCCAGTAATGGGTCACCATATAAAATTTCAGCACTGAGATAAAAAGTGAAATTCCACAACCACCATTTCAGCTACACTTATGAAAGTTATCACAGCTATAAAATAAGAGTATACAATGATTATCAGAAAAAAACAGAACTTTTTAAAAAGAAATAGATATGAAATCCAGCAGAGTGATATTTTATGAGAAAATTCTAGTTCTCAGTTCAGGCTGAGGGTCCTGCTTCCCCACTCATAGAATAATTAATTGAACACCTGGTAGATCTGTAGGGACGGCTGGTACTAGTGCTCAAAGTTACGGATTTCAATTTCAGTACCTATTGATTGTGAGCAAAGGTTTTGAAAATCTCACACATATTGGACAAAATATACATACAGCTTGTTCTTCCTCTCCAGCACTTGATTCATCCTCTGTACTCTCTGAATCAATTGGGGTAACGGATTGCCCTGCAGGTATCTTGATCTTCTTCCTTGATACCCCTTGTCTCTTACCCTTGGCTCTCTTAAGTCTTCCTGCTTCAAGTCTAGCTTGCTTGTTAATATCATCTCTTTCCCGCTTTTTGTACAATTCACCAAGAATCTTTGTATGAAGAAGAAGCCCCCCTTTGATTTGACGGCGGTCTGGCTTACTCGGCTTTATAGACTCAAGTTGTTTGATTGTTGCTTTATCGAGAATTGACTGTGTTTGGACTTTATCAGCAACTTCAATCGCTTGGTGAAGTAAGACAGTGGCCTCTCCAGCATCTTCAAGTTCAGCAGCCTTTTTTCTAATCTCATCAACCTCTCGAGCTCTACCATCTCTTCCTCCTAAGGGGCGAAGTCCTGAATATCTAGCTGAGAGAGGAATAGCTGGAGTGGCATTCAGTTGCAGATTTGGATTTTGTAACACATGTTGACGATTAAAGGGGATCATTCCACTTGAACGTTATGCTGGCGCCACATTCTGAGCTGTCATAGCCTTCTGTCTAGCTCGTTGCAGCATTGAATAGAAGTCCCCTTTCCGCATCTTCCAAAATGGCCCATGGTTGCGTTGGAAGTCCTCCAGCTCCTGCTTGTAATAGTTTCCCAAGGGGGAAAACAAACCAATATCCAAAGGCTGCAGGATGTGAGTGGTATGAGCTGGAAGACAGAGAAGGTGGATGTTGTTGGCAATAGCATGCTCAATGAATGCAATGTTATTAACATGGGAGCTGTGACCATCAAGCACAAGGATCCGGTGATCAATTATACCATTGGCTGGACGTGAGCGTAGTTCAAATACTTGATCTAACCAGTCTAAGGCAATTTCTGATGGGGTGTATCTGGCCTTAGAGTAGGTGAAGAAGGCGTCATTGTCGATCTCGTAGTTGATATTTGAATGGTGGCCCATCAGGTGTGCTGTGGAAGAGTGAATAACAAGAGGAGCCAATATCCTTCCATCTCCTGCAACTGCTTCAATCACTGTAACCCAGTCTCTCTTCCCATCCTGCATGATCTTGGGATTTCGTCTCCCTGTACGGCAAAGAACAGTTCCACCAGCCCCCAGTCCCATCGCAAACCCTTTCTCATCTGTGTTCCAAATATTCTCAGGAAGAACATGATATCGGCTCTTCAATTGATAGAATCTTTCCAAATGCGTTTGGAGAATTGAAATATCAGTAGCAAGAGCTCTTTGCTTGTCAATACTCTTTCCAACCTTGGCTTGAATACCTGGATGTCTCTGGACGAAGCGATCAACCCACCCCTTTCCAATTTCAGCAACTCTCCCTTTGGCTTTCAATATTTCATACACCATTTGTAATACATGTCTTCGGCGAAGAGGAATACCACGATTATCGTAATCTTGAATTCTGTAAATAATAACCTTCTCCTCAAGGTGGCTAAGCAACTGCTGGCTTTCGTGTGCGATCTTTCCGGGTGTGGTAGTGCCTTTAAGTCGGTTCTGAAGTGTGGTATTCGAAACTCCGAATGTTTGAGCTAAGTACCATATCGAGAGATCCGGATCTTTGGTTTTGGCGGAAATGGCGGCCTCCAGGCGATTCTCCATATCAGGTTTCTTAACAGGCATTGGTGCTGGGTTGTTTTTTGATGAAATTTGATGTCAAAAGGATGATAGTTGTATGTTACAATAGAGTGTACTAGATGTATAAAAAATGCCATATCTTTAAAACTCTTGCTCAGCCTCAATTCTCGCCCTAACCTTCTATAACCTTTAGGGTTTATAGCTAATAACCCATACTACAAGGGTGGAAAATACTAGTCTTTTTGCACAAGTGGTTCTATTGCTGTCTTGCGATTTCATACATATTCATGATATCTCACTTGCACTATTTACTGCTCTGAAAATTAAATTAAATTTCTAAAACCCAGCCTGATTATTCTAACGTCTATAAGCAATTAAGGTTTTGAATTTGAATATGATCCTATTAGTATTACTCTCTGGAATCACAAATTTGTTAAATATGAGTAGAGTGAACAAGTGACCCATTACTGGGGGGTGACCCATTACTGGGTAAAATACGTTACCATCTATCCACAATACCAAACCTCAACTTAACCCAACCCACAGCCCAGCACCTTACAAATACCACTACAGCACCAAAAACACCACCTATGATAATTATTATATCGTACCTCCCACCCAAATCCAAACCCAAAACCAAAACCCCCCAAATCACCACCCTTTTCCCCAGACTCAACACATCTCACTCGCTCTCCATGACATAGCACCCCATCCCATCAGCCCCCACCCACCGGCTCATACCGTACCGTCCCGCATCACGCCAACCGGCAAAAAAAGATAATGCACACGGTACATCTATTTTTGCACCACCACCACCACCACCACCACCTCTACCGCCGCCGCCACCTCGCATTAGCCCTACTTATACATATACACTAAGTATCATACTGTACACCCATAGATCCACAAAAACTCTCAAGAAAGAAAAGAAAAAAGCCACAAGTTCGAGTTTTCCCCTCTGACCCGATCGGTAGGAAATCAAGCCAAGCGAGTTTTTTTCTATCCGAATGGTTACCATTGGTACGATTGTTGTAAAAGTACGATAATGTTATAAAAATATTATATGATAATATATACCCTTGGCATACATAGAACCGCACAACACCGCACTGTGCTGGGAGGACTGGTGGTGGTGGTCTTGGGGGGGAAGGGAGGGCTTAAGCCCAGATGTACTGTACGGTACTGTACGAGAATACGGTACTTAATAGTAATGTAATAAAAGTCACAATACAAGTATCATACTATATTATTATACCAACACTTCCTGTTGACCGACAGAACGCTTCTACAGTAAGGGACTTCGGGGGTACACACATCGAAAGTACCTTACCTCAGTTTCCATTCGACCGATGGTAGTCAAGAACTTTGCGATATTATAATAATATTATAATATAATATTCCCTTCCTCCCTAGCATTACCCCCCCCACCCCACCCCAATCCTTGAAGTCCTAGTTAGTATGTATAGTATAGTATACGGTAGCAGATGGGGGGAAAAGCAGGCTTAAGCAAGAGCAACAACATCCAGTTCATCGTAACACACGCTACCACTACAAGTATACGGTATAGTACAAGACTACCCAAGGAATCCGCACCCGAATCGGTTATGATTTATCCACGTACCGTACCGGCACAGTAAGTACGGTAAGCAAGTATAATCTAGCATAGCACAAGGAAAGAAGAAGTAAGGTAAGGTAAGGTAAGGTAAGGTAGACGAACTCACCCAACAAGGTTAAAATTAGAAATTCGCGAGATGGTTTAGGCTTAAGTGCCAAGCCTGATATACTAGTAATGCCGTGTTCTCAAGGTACATATCATACCGCACGATATGATACGCTCTAGATCGATTGCTTTCTGAAGGGAGGGTGAACGGAGGGAACTATACAATGAGTACAGTATGGAGGGGGAAATATAATACTTGAATCAGGGAACTAGAAATGTAGTTGAATGATAACTTAGATAGTATTAATAACGCCTAGTAGACAAAACAAAAAAAAAAAAAAAAAACAGAACTCACCTAGGCTGTTAACTACGGTACCATACTCCAAACAGCAATCAATCAAAATACAAAGAATCTATATTATATAGTAGAACACTGGTAACTCAGCAATCCTACCTTAGTCTATATCTCTCCATAATACCATCATACCGCAAAAAAGCCCAACAACAAAAAAAGCCAGCAGACAGAACAGAACAAAACAGCCAAACTTATAACAACACTATATATCATATAATTAACATACTCCGAAACAACCACCAACCAGCCTTGCTCGGTAAACCCTACAATTAGTATTTTTATCCTTACTTTTGGTTCGCCATGATATGATACAAGTATCATACTAGTATTGGGGACGTCTCATATCATACTGCTACAGTACTAGCGCTTGACGATCCCTCCCAAACCATACCGGTATTAGTTATAGATTACCGTACCCTAATTACCACGCGAAGCACTCGTGCCAAAACGACAACGACGATTCGATCTGATGTCGATATGACCACAAGCTACGGCAATAGCACCGTGCTTCACACTGCAGAAAAGTACTACTTGTATGATTCACCGATGATAAGATACAAAATCCCGAAGCTTCCTTCCTTCCTTTTTTCAGCCGCACTTACTTGTTACTACATACCGGTATGATAGCGTCGACATGCGAGACTAAGGATTTTAAGAAATGTGAGAACTGTGTGACTGTGCGGGGGGGGTCCCAGGACTTACTGTACGTGTACTGCACAAGTATGATACCGGCATTCCACGGGTATAAGTACGGTATACAAATAGTCCCTACCTATGTTAACTTATCGCGATTGGTGGGAAAAGAAGAAAAGGAAAAAGAAAAAAATGGCTTTTTCTTTCCAACGATCTATGATAATTCTTCCATCCGCTCCTCCGTTCCTCCGGTCCGGTACGGTTCCGGTACCGTACCGTGCTATATACTATATAGCAACCTATAATAGAAAGAAGAAAAGAAGCTTGACCCGCTGACCTGGAAAAAATCCACGTCACAAAAATGTTAACCGCTGCGATAACTTTCTCTCTCTCTCTCTCTCTCCCGTTTTCACTTTACATGTCACTTCACCGTACTGTGCAGTATCTTTACATACATACATACACACATAAGAGCACTTCTCCCCCCGCACTCTCACAATCCCACGCTATTCGATGCAGAGGGTGTCCACACCTCGCTAACAAACCCCCACTCCCCGAGGCGCGATTGGTCACATAAACGAATGCAACACAACATAACACCCCGCCTTCCCATCCAACGAGTGATCAATCGTGTACTGTATCCTGCCGACAGTGCACATTTCACACCTTCTCACTCGTCGATACAGTGGGGGGGGTAAGTGAATAATATTATGAAGAAAACAAGGAAAAGAGGGGAAAAAAGCAATTCGCAAAAAAACGGTTTTATTTCACCAGCCGTGCGCAAATGCGTGGGCCGCTCCTCGTTCCATTTATTGGTAGATAAGAAGTTTTCGCGCAATCACATGTTGCGGAAACAGGGTGATGAATGAACAGATTAATATCGTATCATAGGTTGGATTGGGCTAGGTGAGGTTGAGGGGCTTGTTTACCTTACTTTATAACAATAATAATAATAATAATAATAATAATAATAATATATGAGGAGACGAGTGCGAGGATGCAGTGTGATCGGTAAAGGTACGAACGTTATGTACGTTTCCGCCAGTGCGATTTTTTCGATTTTTTTTCCTTTCCCCCTTTGCTTCGTTTCAGCTCGGGCGGACGGGGGTAACCGGCGGCGGGTACAATAGGTAAGTAGGTAGATAGGTAATAGGTAATAGGTACGGTGCAAGTGAGTAAGTACTACTACTAATACATGCGTCGGAAGGTGAGAAAAAAAGCATGCCCAGACCATAAGTATAGTATGACGCGGTACTATACGTACGGCTAGGTAGAGAGGAGGCAGATGGGGGAACACTTCCTCGCTCTAGGGGGAAAAGAGTCAAGAATAGACATGAAGATAATATGGGAATGAACGATGTGGATGGTATGGCTGAAAAGAGCAACACCATGGGTTGTAGAGAGAACGAAAAGAGAAAAAAGTAAAAAAAATCTCAAACTCCACAAGAGATACATTTGTAAAATTTTTTACAGAGGTAGAAGAAAAAATGGGTATCCAGGTATGAAGATGAGGGCAAGAATAGAACGCCAGAAACAGTGAAAAAAGAAGGAAGGCATTAAAAGTGACGCTTGATACTAATAGTTATAGTAGCAAGCATAAAAGTAGAAGATATTTCTCGAGAAAAAGAACAGGACATATTAAGGCCAACCCTTCACTAGCACCAGAAGTAAAAACAGATAAAGCATCTCATGCAAAGTTAGTTTCCCAACTCCCAATTCCTCGCCTTAAAAAAAGGCAAAGGCCTCATCACACAATGTCCTCGGTAAACCGTGAGGCTCGAGAGCCATCGTGTGACGGTAACGATCTGCCCACCCCATCCTTTCCCGCACTCCCTACCCGCTCAGCACTCATTTGCCTTGCAAAGGCGGGGGGGATGGCTGGCCCAGCAGATGCGGGTACCTCTCCTATAGCGCGTCCTTCTTTCCCACTCCCTGCACTTCCCACACTTCCAGAACTCATCCCTCTGGAAAACGGAGGTCGTGCAGGAGATGTTAGACCAAGATCAGTCTGACTACCCGGGGCGCTCGGTGTTTTGGCAATTGGCGGCAGAGACGGTGGTGGCATAGACTCACCGGGGGAAGCAAGCTCAGGATCACTCTCGCGCTCCTCCGAGATCCTCGAAGGGCCTGTCGATATGGCCGCGCCAATGGGCGGTAGGATAGGCGCAGGTCCAACAGGAGTAGTAGTACTTCCAGGAGCGCTCGAAGTTGCAGGTGATGACGGGGCGCTCTCAGAAACTCCAGAATACTTTGAGGGCCCCGCGCCTGGAGAAGAAGGAATCGGGGCTCCCGGTCCAATCCAACTAATTTCGTCATCATGATAGTGTGAAGATCCCGGTGCAGACCTTGTGGAAGAAAACTCCTCTGGTCTTGGACCCCCGATCACAGGAGGTAACTTGCGTCCTGAGACTTTGTAAAAACCTCGCTCTTCCGGCACCACAGCCATAGGCTGGTCCCCAGCTGGTTGGACGGGGCCACCATACCCAGCATCATCTCTCGCCTGGATTGCAAGTTCACGTTTATGACGCCTCATGAAATAGAGAAGAGCCAGCAGGATTAACGCCATGCCGGCAACTCCCCCAAGCACACCACCAAGAAGCTTACGACTAACTGGTGTTCCTCCTCCAGAACTCTCAGTTGAGGTCGGCGATACCGATGGCGCTGTGTTTGTTGATGCTGCACCACCCCCACCCCAGCCGCCGCCTTCACCTCCCACATATGTCGTAGTAGGCCATAGAGATTCCGACGAGTACGACGACGATGACGATGTCGTTGTTGACGATGCTGTTGTTGTTGTACTATTAAGCGACAAACTCGAAGTAGACGAAAGTGAAGTTAATGAAGTAGTGACATTACGACTCAACGTACTGTTATTAATATCGGTTGAAGATGGAGCCAGCGTGAACACGATAACGCTGCCATCAATTGTAGTACTAGAGGCTGGCCGTGTGTCGCCTACGTCAAGTGGGTCAATGGCAGCCATCGAGAATGTGTGATTTGAGGTGAAGGACCGGAGAACTTACTCGTGGTGGTCCCGTTCTTCACAATGAGGGAAGGCCAGTAGGACGTCACTGTGGCCGATGGAGGTAATACTATGGTAGGCGACGACAGCGAAGCAGAACTCGGCGACGGCGACTCAGCTCTCGACAGAGAAGTAGAAATAATGTCTGAAATTGTGATGGGCGGTATTACCATCCCAGGAGACGTCTCCGCCGGGGACGGAGGGGGGGTAGAACTGAGTACCGTTTGTTGGGTGCTTCCGACCGGTACATTTGGATGGTTCGTTGAATCCGAAGGTGAGGTTGAAGGGACCACAGTCCCAGACGGGCTGGACGGAATACTGAGGCTCGATAACTCTGGGATGGGGGAAGAAATGGGCGAAGTGAGCGTGGGAAGAGTCGTAGCAATGTAATCCCCTGTCTTCACAGTACTTGGCAAGACACTGGATACAATATCCCCAACTGGGTCCGTGATTCCGCTCACAACCCCATTCTGCCGGGCATGTAATTGTTGGTGTCTGCGGTGGGTGGTCTTGCGCCTAACCGGTTCAATCCGAATTCTTCCAATTGTCTGGGGGGCGCCCAACCCAAAACTGCCTCCTCCCCGGCCCACTCCACTTCTATCCAAATCCTCATCATCATCCGTTCCCGTATTCTTGTTAGCTCCTCCCGCGTTTACGCCATGGTGGCTATCAGACTTTCCAGAATTCTCCATATCCAAAGCTACTCAGCACACAAGGAAATAGACAGATAGATAGCCAATTGACAGCAATAATTTCTTATGGGTTCGTTTTTGAATCGTAATTGAGCCGTCAATAAAAAAGAAAGAAAATAAGGGCACTAAAAACCCCCCTCTAACCAGAGTATATCAACGAAAACTAAAGCCCCCAAACCAAGCGAGTCCAGTCGCGCGTCCCAAGAAATGATGGCGTTACAGGACGTGAAAGAGATGACACCAATCCGAGGGCTTGAGGGACAGTGAAAATGGTCAAGAAAAGCCGAAAAGCTGCCCTTCCCCTGCAACGACTGGACTGGAGGAGAGAGTGAAATTCTATTTTAAAGGACTGTTTCTCGTAGAATATTTTTGTACGGCCAAGGAGCGGGCCCGCAGTCGCTGTGATGATTCGAATGTGAACACCGGCACGAGGTCGAACGGTAAATTGGTTATGAAAAGAGCGTGTGTGTTTTGGTTGGATCCGTTTAGATGCTGGACCTAGCTATTTTGATTGAGTACCATGTTAGCGGACAGGCGGAGGAGAGAGAAAAAAGAGGGTTGCATAATTCCATAAGGCGCAAGGTCCAAAATGGTGGTACGAACCGTATTCGATGTTAACGCATATAATAATGCAGCCAAATAAAAGTAAAAATAAAAAGCGTATGTATCAGGCTGCAGAACTTTAAAGGAGTGACTTGAGAGGCTATCCACAGCTTAGCTAGGAGTCCTTCTCTGAAGTTCTTTCACCGATGATCCTGTGCACCTCGTGCCGGAAAGAAGCTGGACCCAGGAGGGCGTAGGAACAAAAAAAAAAAAAAAAGAATGGAAGGGAGGAAGGGAGGAGAAGAGAGGGAGGGAGAGAGGAGGGGAAAGGGGGGCCGGAGGAGATTGTGAAGTGAAAGAAGAAAGAGGGAGAGAGATGGGATGAAAAAAGATGAAGTAGGGAATTGACAGGGGCAAATTGGCCCGGCGGGAGGAAGGTTCGGGACAAAGATGTTTGTTATTCTCGCGTTCACAACCCGAGCCCCAAGGGAGAGGTTGAAACAAGAGAGGTTTGTCTACTGGCGTTAAAGAAGAGCTATGATACAGATTTCTCCTTGAAGTTACATCTACTCAGGTCTATGAATGCTCCGTCACTATCCACTCTGCAAGATAATTTGTGCTGAAATAAATAAAATATAAAAATAAAAATAAAAGGGATGGTTAAAAATAATTATTAAAAGGATATTACGATAACGAAAAACATCAACAATACGGATATCAGGTCGTCAACACCTTATTTAGGAAGCCACTACTCACCTGATCCAAATCCCCACGGCTCAATTGCTTTTAATCAACGGCTAGACACATCTTTTATTTCCCAGTGCACAGGATGTATATCACGAAAGGAGACATTACCGGTGCACGAGAAGAGAACTGCATTTAGGTACAGAAAAAGCTAGGCAGACTGCCGGTATCGATAGGCTCTTTTTTATTTTTTATTTTTGATCCTTCATTCCTAACTTTGCCATTGCCAGTTGGCAGACATCTGACCCATTGTGCACATATCCAGGTACGAGACTTGCACATAGACTATAATGCCAGTCGGACGCATCGTGACTTCACAGGTGAAGAAAGAAGGTTCTGAAGATAGACCAGCATGCGGCTATCACAAGCCCGAAGACACCGATCGGTTCACGCATTTTGTACTATACAGTACCTGAACTCGAGTGCTGGTACTAGTACAAGTGATACAGTACTTTTTTTAAAGCCATCATTGTTACTGTACTTGTACCAGGATTCAGAGATCCGGAATTAGCCAGCAAAGCCATCATACGTTAGAGTATTTTAAATCCCGGCACACAGTTCATCATAGTCCGCTGCGAAACAGCATTTCCACTCAGGCACCATCTGGATGCCCTGTGGCCCAACCGTAATTTCCCTTTGTGTACCGGGCTGGATCAGAGTCTATCGTAGAACAGCCGTGCACAGTGGCGCTATGTGCAAATGCGCCAACTTTGTGAGATGGGGGATGATTTCAGTGGGTGAGGGAAAAAAAAAAGCATTTCCAGCGCAACCTGAACCCTTGCCAAAACGTTACCATGACTTTTCCCCAGCTCCTCGAGTCTGGCGTCGGGCTTCTCTGATACAGGTGCTAGGCATTCTGATACCTTTTGAGTTGTCAAATATCTATGATTGCAAGTCTGCCGGTACAAGTACTCTACAGTACAATACAGTACTCTCTACAGTGTACTAGTTAACTTGAAGGGTGGTTCATTAAACCTACTGCATTGTGCACCGCCAAGAAAAAGGAAAAAAAATACAGAATCCTCCTTTTATTTACAGTTGCACCTTGCTCGCTACAATGGACCTCTTTCTGTCATAGTGGGAAAATCGCTACGAGTGCTAGTGTCACAAGCCGGTGGCTGGCGAGGTCGAATGTCCCATAAAGAGTAGACGGTGGAGAAGACTCCTTTGCAGATCACCCACCGGTCTCTCCCTCCCTGGAACCCCAGGCACGAAGATTCCCCATTAGTTGAAGTTGACATTCCCTGAAAACAAACAACGTGCATGGCACAACGTCCTTTAGAAAGATTTCCTTCCCTCCCTCCACCCTTTCTTCCCCGCCTCGATTCTTCAACCCGCAGCAACGAGTTAAATCATGAGAGCTGGAAAGGGCGGTACGGGTAGGGAAGTCTCATAGTTTATCGTCATAATTATATCCCTCCACCCGGTACAAGTAGCAATTCAATTGCTCAATCATTTCACGGTTTTTCTTTTTCCAAACAACTGGTTGGCTGAGACGGACCCACCTATCATCTCCTGGCATCAACCAACCTGCAGCCAACAAAAAAATAAAATACACTTTCTCATTCGTTCATCCAGAGCAACGTGTGTGAAATACTGTACCGGAAAAAAAATGCTGGAGTACTCGAGTAGTGGTGGGCATTGAAGAGCAAATCTCGCTGTCGCCTCCCCCAATCAGGTCCGCCCGGCAGACGATTGGAGGATCAACAGTGCAGAAAGTGTGAGAGGAAGAAGAGCCACCTTCCACCTTTCCATCCTTTCACCCCCGACCACTTTTTCTCATCACGTTAAGGCGGGTATGCAAGGGGTCGGGCTCCCGAGAACAACCGGCCCTCCGTGAGACGAACCAAACGAATTGCGAAGACGCGATGAGGCGAAAGAAAGACTCTCTATTTAAAATCTCCAAAACCTAATGGTCATCTTCCTTCTCTTTAGCCATCAGATTCTGTATGTTTTTCCTTTTCTTTAAAAAAGATATCGCATTCGTTCCCACGCTTGATCTCGAGGAATAACCTTACCGGTAGTCAACCGCAAAATTACCAACCCCGGTCAGCGCCAAATCAAACGCACCAACCAACCTTCTCGCCGCCACCCCCCGCAATTATTCTGAAACGATTTATTCCACATTGGGCACGACCCCTCTCAAATGACTTACTACAAGTTGCTACTTCTTCGGTTACTTCCTTCCAGATGGATGTCAGATCTCGCGATACCTTCGAGTGATCACGTATGCACTCGCCATGCGGTCGCTATCGGCAATCTTCCCCCTTCCCCTCTGCAGCTTAGGTAAATGAATTGTTGCGGATCCATCCCATTCCTGGGGAAGGAGAGGGAGGGCGCTTTGCATTCAGCATTGGACATGACCCCAACACCCATGTTTACCTTACCGCCGTATGTGCGCGGGATATGCGCGAGGCTAAGTGCTGGTAGTGCCAGGAACACCTCCCTACCGTACCGGTAGCCTTTTTGCTACAAGTACCGTATGATACAATACCGTAAAATCTGTTGAAATCTGCCATCTCCGTTAGCCTAGGATAGGCTTAATTTGATAAG